>JAWPHD010019228.1:0-36586 GCA_037043455.1 Cyrtodaria siliqua
TCAGTTAAAAATGTTAAATTCGCAATCCAGCGTTCCCACGTTGGTGCTTCACCTTTTTTTTCTTTTTTTTACGTTTAACAATGTTTGAGTTTGCCACTGGACCCCCATATAAATGAAACGTTCCTATGCCATTCCAGTATACCTGTAACTAGGAGTCCGAGGCTGTGCCGGTCATCCGGTTTGGTCTGATGCTACGGAGTAGTTCAGATTTGAAGGTGATGAAAACGCGGTTTGGAAACTTTACCGTTCTTCTGCTTCAATCGATCTATGCTTCTCTCTGTCCTATCATTTCACTATTTTTGTTTCTCTGCCATATACATAAACATTTACGACACTCAGTTTTTGAAAATGCAGATGTAGAAGCTAATCAGTAGCTTGAGCACAGCTAGTGCTAAACATCAAGAACGGTGAATCAAACCAACGTCTTTTCTTCATAGCATTTTATGAATTACGTGCATTTTCAGAATATATTGAAGAAAAACGTCGGACCCGGTGTCCACCACCCCCAGACATACTCAACTAAATTTGATTGAAGTAATGTTCTGAAAATAGACCACCATGGATTAAATGTCAAGTAGGAAACAAAGAATTCCTATGTTTTAAAAACATTGTAGATCTACTTTTCTCAAACATACATCATCATAATGATTAGACAATTCGTATGAATCAATTTAACACTCGTTGAAAACAAGACATATATTCGAATAAAAAAGCTTAAATCATATATATACATTTTTCGTAATGACATAACATTAAAACACTGATAGGGATCCGTAAGGAAGCTGGTTAATGTACATATTGTTCGGCAAAGTATACGCATCACGGTTTATGTATATATCTTACACACACCGATGTAGTAGATAGTTCGACCGAGTACAGCTTTTATGATGGTTGGTGATTCAACCAATGTTGATCCAGACAGGATCATTACTAGATAGCCGTTCGAAGTTCCTGGATCAAGACTAGATAGCTGTTCGAAGTTCGTTCCATGCCATATCTGTCTGGGAACGAAGTGAAATTTGTTGGTGGTGGGGGTGGTATGTCAGTCAAGATTCATAAGACACGTACAGGTAGACTTGCACTAAACGTGAGAATTATGGCTCTTATGGTTGTATGTACCTACCATATCTATGGTATAGGTACATACCACATGAGCTACGATTCTCGCAGCTAGACTTGCACATACCAGTGCACATAACGCACAATCATACATGAACTGACATGAACTGTGATCGCTTTATAGGTTTAACCTATTTCATATTAGAATTACTGTACGGCAATCTTTTACTGTTACACCGGTATTGACTAAACCTAAACCTGACAATGTACTGATTATATTACTGTCATCACTCTGCATCTGTATGATATACATTTCCGTCAAACTTGACGATTACAACACGGACTGGTTGCGTATGAATTAAATAATAATAAAAGATAAACTAAATAGTAAATTGAAAGAGAAGAGATAAATAAAAGCGGTAATTTGTTTTGATGATGATAGCGCTTTAAGGTTTATGTCACAGACCATACCGGTGTCGAAGGAAAAAAACTCCCGTAATCAAATCCATTAGCGGTAAAGACGAAAACAGTGTATGTTTTTTAGGAACTTTTAGATTTTTGAAGAAGGTAATGTTTCTTAAAACAGATGGGGGCGCTTCTATTAGGGAAGGCGCTTCTAATAGAGGAAATACGATATTATTAATTTATAGGTAAATTAACATCACAGAGAAACGTTCACGTTGTACCATCAACTTGTATGGGTTTTGTGTGATAAATAGAACCTCAGTAAATCATCTTTCATTTATTAAACTCTTTAGCAAACATTATTTGGTGCCCGACAAGTCGTCGTATTGTATCTTTTTGCAAACTCGTTTAATAAATTCTATAATAAATCAGCACTCGATCATGTAAGATCAGCTATTATATCCGCCAAGAAATTAATATTTAATCATTCTTCTCCCATCACCGCTAAACTTGAATATATATGTCATACATAGATTGAAATATTGAAATTTTCATATCGTGCCCAGCCTGCGCTCAAATATAAGCTCTCGGGCAGATATTGGCGTCTCAGGGCAGTACAGGATGGGATATGAAATGTCTGTATATTATTCTCTATATTATATATCTGTATAATTTAGGCCAAAAAAAATAATGTGTGTTTCCGGTAGCCCAACCGACCCTATTTTTAAGGGGTCGATCCTATAATTGTTGTGCCAAATTTTAATTATTTACAATATCACTTTGTTCTGAAGGATGATTTATCACATATCTTACATCATGGAAGTGAAACATTAAAACCATTCTATATTTCCGGTAATCCACTTATAGCACTGGTGTTATAACTATGCAAATTATTACAGAATTACTGTAGCAAGTGTAAAATATTTAGGTAAGCCATATGATTTGTCTTGAATGGCGTGTGATACATACAGAGTGAAATGTTTTTCTTTCATGTAAACAATGCGAGGCTAATTAACTAATTAGTAAAATGAATGTTAAACACATGTCTTCTGGTTTAAAGGGACATATGGCAATCTTGATTTCCTCAAAAACTCACGGGTGTCCCCTTAGTCAGTTTTCTACATAACTTGCATTTGTTCAATCATTAATATTTATTATAATAATAGTATATTACTAACTCAGTGCTGATATGATTGCACCAATAATATATTTAAACCTATGGTAGAATAACGAAGACAAATAACAAATCTAAATTTTATTTAATTATATGCAAGCAGTTTTAAAGTAAAATTGATACTGGACTAATAATCTGTGACACTAATGTTCGACAAAACCTTCAAGATTGCACTGTGTCCATTTAAAGTGTCCTATTATTTGTAACACGAACGCACAATTTAACTGGGGCGATCTTTAATAATATCAATGTAAACTGACAACAACAAAGAGAAACTTTCACGTTGTATCATCAACAACGTGTATCCTTTGTTTTATGTGATATCTCAAAAAAAGAAAAAAAAAGAAAGTAAAGTGTCGTAATGAGCTGTGACCATAATTTGGCACAAACATTTTTTTTTGTGTTTTTGCAACCTAACCGACTCCCTTATAACACTACTCGTTTTTTAAAGTAGCTATCCCGCTAAATAACAACAAAATTACACTAGAAAACCGTTTATCGAAACTCTGTCCAGGTGTTCAGGGCATATAACAATGTATATGTGCCGATTAAAAGTATAGGTTTATTAACATCTATACTGTGAAATAATGTAGTTTGGATTCTCAATATATGTAAGTTATATATGGTAGAGCCTCATATTTTCGGGGTAACTGCAGTTTTCGGGATATCTATAAATAATAGCATTTCTGGTAACTAGCGCGCATGTAACACGGATGTTTTTGCACACGATCAAAACAAAGGCTTGACCCAATGACCTGAATCTATCAACATGAGAGGCACAAACAGGTAATAGTTGTAATAAACGCCTTTATATTGAAAAAAAAATGTTTTAAATTACTTAAAGGTAACTTTCGTGCCTTATAATTTATTATTTCACCGATGTTTCATTCATGTTTTTGGCCAGAAAGTTTCATTCATTTTTTTTTTCTTTTTATGTTGCTTCAAAACACAAAACTAATAATAAATACAAGAAGCCATTCAAAATGCATTTGATGCATGGAAGAACTGCGGTCTTAGTGTTTACAAGGCAGCACAATTGTATGGTATTCCGGAGACACTAAGAGACCGAACTTGTGGGTATATCGATGTTGGAGTGGCACATTCTGGTCCACTAACCTTATTATCGAAGGCGGATGAAGATGCAGTCCACGACCATGTGGTCAAGACGGCCAAGTTTGGTTATGGTTATTCAAATTTAGAATTGAGGGTGCTTGCCACTTACACAGCTATCTTCTCGAAAGCAATACAGAGCTTACCCAAAATTCTAAGCAAAAACTGGTTGTCGGATTTTCTTAAACGATACCAAGATTTGAAAGGATTAAAACCACGAGGTCTGTCCCTAGTAAGACCTAAATAAGTTAGTCCCGAAGTGGTTGGCAACTACTTCACAGAACTTGAACGTGTACTCACGACACATGATCGGACGAATAAGCCCCACAGAATATTTAACATAGATGAGCATTTCACCTGAACACTGCCCACCAAATATAGTTGGTCCAAGAGGTCCAACCATGCCCGCCATCACAAGTCCAAAGTTCGGCAATACAACCGTTATTGCGTGCTGCATCGCCACGGTCCAAGCTGTACCACCCTAGGTAAGCGCATGATAGACGGTTTGCTTCAATGAGCATTACCAGACAAAGGGTCTTGTATGTCGGAATCTGGTTGGTCAAATAGTGCAATATTTAGTGAATACATTACATCACATCTCGCTCATCATATTCCAGGCGGCATCGGAGTTGAACCAACATTAATTCTGTATGATGGAGCATCGTCACATGTTGGTGTTTATTTAATTGAATGGGCCCTTGAGAAGAAGGTCATTCTAATGGTCTTACCTGCACATAGCTCCCATTTGTTACAGCCGTTAGACAATGGTGTATTTAGGCCTTTAAAGGCAGGTTACAGTCGGGTATGCCAAGAATTCATGCGCGATAATGTAGGCAGACAAGTCACAAGATATGACATATGTTCCATTGTGTGCAAGGCCTATGTAAAAGCACCAACACCTTCAAATATCTCGTCCTCTTTTCGAAAATCTGGCATTGTCCCATTCAACAGAAAGGTAATTGCAAACAACAAGCAATCACAACGGGTAAATTGTCGACACAATAACCATGTGCACCAGTTGATCATTCAACAGAAACTTCAGTTATCCACTCTCCACCCGCCAAAACAGTTGTACAGTTCCTCGAAAAACGGGTTCCTGTATTCGCACCACAGTTGAAAAAAGTAAGACAATCCTCCCAAATAGTTACATATGGGAAGGAAATTACAAATAAAGCGCTTGCAGAGAAACTCATTCAGTCGAAAACAGTGAAGTTTGTAGTCCCATTGAAGAGTAGTTCTAAACCTTCCTCTTCAAAAAAGAAATCTTCCTCGAATTCCCAAAAGACACTAGACCCTGTCCCAATAAAACAATTGACCCCCACCACTGTCCAGAAAACACAGCTATCCGTTATTAAACCAGGACCCTCAGGCATGACAACTATTTATTTGTCGGATTCTGAATCAGAAATGTCAGAACACATCGAAGAGAATTAAAAATGCTGCGTATGCAAACAGTTTTATGTGGATCAGAGAAAAACAAGTTACATTACATTACGTTTAGACATCGGGGAGAGTGACTTTGGGGGATGTGGACACTGGGTGCATTTGAAGTATTGCACACCAGTGAGAGCTCTTCGGAGACACGACAAGTTCTATTGCCCTTGTCATGGACTTGCGTGGAAGGAGGAGGAATAAAAAAGCGCCAGTATACGTATATAACACTTGTAAATATGTTTTTTTAATTTCAGTTGTTTAGACAGTTGTAAATTATTGACTGTGTTGGTGCAGAGGACACTTGAGGAATGTTAAGTACTATTTAAACAAATTGTGATAGATGCTTATGTTCTCAACAATGAACTATATTTTGCCAGGAGCTTTACTGTAATGTTATACAAGTTCTACAATAAAAATGATAGTTTTGCAACATGGTAAGTATTTATTTTTTAAATTTGTATTCATAAAAAAACATGTTGCACAATTTAAAAAGATATAAAACAACAAAAGTATGCTTTAAAATGAAATTATACATGCAACCCCTAATAACTCAACAATCGTGAGTAAAACAATGTGAAAACTCATTTTGTATGGGTTAATGACATATTTTTCTTCAATATTAATGTCGTTTGTAAAATATTATACATAGTGTTAGTTATGTTTTTACGCCAAGTTCGGCTTAATAACCCGAAAATACGGGCCACCATCATATATTCTTTGTCATCAGTAGGTTTAAAAACAGTGAACATAATGTTTATAAAATGTGACTGTTGTTGGCGGGATAGCTACTTTAATGAGAATAAAACAAATCTGTACAAATTGGTTTTGCCACTCGAATAAATCGGTATCTAATATTTCTCAAGCTTATTAAAATCTTCATTTATAAAAAACATGTTAAACAACCATAGAAATATATTCAATAGTAAGAGTAGCCTTAAGGTACGTATGAGGCGCCATACGTGACTATATGTTGTAAGATAAATAAATACGTTGTGTGTAAAATATAAATACTGAATACAAAAATATATATGATACAGACAAATATATACGTTACTCCAAAATATATATATTGAATACAAAATATATATGATACAGGCAAATATATACTTAACTCCGAAATATATATATTCTGTCCAAAAATATATATCATACAAATATATATGTTTCTCATAGAAATATATATTCTGAAAAATATATATTTTGTTTTTAAATAATATATAT
The DNA here is from genome assembly GCA_037043455.1 of Cyrtodaria siliqua. Taxonomy (NCBI): domain Eukaryota; kingdom Metazoa; phylum Mollusca; class Bivalvia; order Adapedonta; family Hiatellidae; genus Cyrtodaria; species Cyrtodaria siliqua. The sequence goes on from JAWPHD010019228.1 coordinate 6,404, forward strand.
TGTAGACGCAAGTATATACGTTACTCTGAATATATGTTTTTTCCTAATTTATATATTGTAGACGCAATCATTTATATGTTAAATATATTCGCTTTATAAAAATATATTGTCTGAAGATGAAAATATTTGAGATGAAAATAAATAGTTTCTCTTTAAAATAAATATATTGCAGACACAAATATATCGATGAAATATCGATAAATAAATGTTGCGAACTTCTGTGTGACCGAACTTAAATAAATATTTGTTTTCCAAATATATATGCCTTCTGCAAATATATACGTTGGCATAGACTGTGCTGCAAATATATACGTTGACAAGGGTTGACAACAGGGCTAATGCCTTGAAACAGTCAGTGGCAAAATAGCCGCTGGGGGTTTAAACCTGGTAATTATAGAAGATAGGGACCCTTACTCCTGCTAGTGTAATTTAAATTAGACAACAGACAGCACAGCACACGTAAAAAGCGAACAGGAAGGACCAAAGTCAATCACAAACACGCACACAGAACCTTCAAATATCATGTCCTCTTTTCGAAAATCTGGCATTGTCCCATTCAACAGAAAGGTAATTGCAAACGACAAGCAATCACAACGGGTAAATTGTCGACACAATAACCATGTGCACCAGTTGATCATTCAACAGAAACTTCAGTTATCCACTCTCCACCCGCCAAAACAGTTGTACAGTTCCTCGAAAAACGGGTTCCTGTATTCGCACCACAGTTGAAAAAAGTAAGACAATCCTCCCAAATAGTTACATATGGGAAGGAAATTACAAATAAAGCGCTTGCAGAGAAACTCATTCAGTCGAAAACAGTGAAGTTTGTAGTCCCATTGAAGAGTAGTTCTAAACCTTCCTCTTCAAAAAAGAAATCTTCCTCGAATTCCCAAAAGACACTAGACCCTGTCCCAATAAAACAATTGACCCCCACCACTGTCCAGACAACACAGCTATCCGATCTTAAACCAGGACCCTCAGGCATGACAACTATATATTTGTCGGATTCTGAATCAGAAATGTCAGAACACATCGAAGAGAATTAAAAATGCTGCGTATGCAAACAGTTTTATGTGGATCAGAGAAAAACAAGTTACATTACATTACGTTTAGACATCGGGGAGAGTGACTTTGGGGGATGTGGGCACTGGGTGCATTTGAAGTATTGCACACCAGTGAGAGCTCTTCGGAGACACGACAAGTTCTATTGCCCTTGTCATGGACTTGCGTGGAAGGAGGAGGAATAAAAAAGCGCCAGTATACGTATATAACACTTGTAAATATGTTTGTTTAATTTTAGTTGTTTAGACAGTTGTAAAGTATTGACTGTGTTGGTGCAGAGGACACTTGAGGAATGTTAAGTACTATTTAAACAAATTGTGATAGATGCTTATGTTCTCAACAATGAACTATATTTTGCCAGGAGCTTTACTGTAATGTTATACAAGTTCTACAATAAAAATGATAGTTTTGCAACATGGTAAGTATTTATTTTTTAAATTTGTATTCATAAAAAAACATGTTGCACAATTTAAAAAGATATAAAACAACAAAAGTATGCTTTAAAATGAAATTATACATGCAACCCCTAATAACTCAACAATCGTGAGTAAAACAATGTGAAAACTCATTTTGTATGGGTTAATGACATATTTTTCTTCAATATTAATGTCGTTTGTAAAATATTATACATAGTGTTAGTTATGTTTTTACGTCAAGTTCGGCTTAATACCCCGAAAATACGGGCCACCATCATATATTCTTTGTCATCAGTAGGTTTAAAAACAGTGAACATAATGTTTATAAAATGTAACTGTTGTTGGCGGGATAGCTACTTTAATGAGAATAAAACAAATCTGTACAAATTGGTTTTGCCACTCGAATAAATCGGTATCTAATATTTCTCAAGCTTATTAAAATCTTCATTTATAAAAAACATGTTAAACAACCATAGAAATATATTCAATAGTAAGAGTAGCCTTAAGGTACGTATGAGGCGCCATACGTGACTATATGTTGTAAGATAAATAAATACGTTGTGTGTAAAATATATATACTGAATACAAAAATATATATGATACAGACAAATATATACGTTACTCCGAAATATATATATTGAATACAAAATATATATGATACAGGCAAATATATACTTTACTCCGAAATATATATATTCTGTCCAAAAATATATATCATACAAATATATATGTTACTCATAGAAATATATATTCTGAAAAATATATATTTTGTTTTTAAATAATATATATTGTAGACGCAAGTATATACGTTACTCTGAATATATGTTTTTTCCTAATTTATATATTGTAGACGCAATCATTTATATGTTAAATATATTCGCTTTATAAAAATATATTGTCTGAAGATGAAAATATTTGAGATGAAAATAAATAGTTTCTCTTTAAAATAAATATATTGCAGACACAAATATTTCGATGAAATATCGATAAATAAATGTTGCGAACTTCTGTGTGACCGAACTTAAATAAATATTTGTTTTCCAAATATATATGCCTTCTGCAAATATATACGTTGGCATAGACTGTGCTGCAAATATATACGTTGACAAGGGTTGACAACAGGGCTAATGCCTTGAAACAGTCAGTGGCAAAATAGCCGCTGGGGGTTTAAACCTGGTAATTATAGAAGATAGGGACCCTTACTCCTGCTAGTGTAAATTAAATTAGACAACAGACAGCACAGCACACGTAAAAATCGAACAGGAAGGACCAAAGTCAATCACAAACACGCACACAGAAATAAACAACACATACAAAAACGAATAAAAGGCAAGATATAACATCACCAACATACAAGTGTTGACAATATGGTAATCGCCTTAGATTAGTGGCAAAGTACGATACCGGTATTATGTATGAAAGACAACTGTACTTTATGAAGTTAATATCGTTTCCGATGATTATTTAAGAGACACATAGTGTTTTGTATAGTCGTTCTCGCTCTTATTAAAACAGGGTTTAATTACGTATGCATCAGAACGGTTGGTTCATACTACTTGTAAATTCTCAAATGCAGTTTTCATTCCATCACCATTTAAGTACAACCATCACTTACTGCAGCTATGGTTCATTGATGTAAATTATGTTATTTGTATGTAAAATGGCAGACAACTGTTCAAATATCGGATTTATAACATTTTATTGTTTAAGCACCTGCAGTGGGTTTACAGGATATCGTTAAATTCGGCTCTGACTTACACCAATCATTTTGACGACATATGTATTATTTCCATTTGTTTATTTCATTTTACTGAAATAACATATACATTGTTATACAATATTACATAATACTAACAATTTCAGGAGAATACAGGCAATATTAAGTAATTAAATGAATACCCGGCCTAAGTAGGTTAATACTAACTAAAAGCCTACTCCAGCAGGGCTACCGTAAACACAAACTTCGAAAAAACTTTGCAAAATGTTATTATCGTAACCATGATCTACTTTTAACATATAAAAAGTAATTTAAGAACTCTTCTGCGATAAGGACTATCACAACCTGACTTCTATGATGATGTGATTTATAAACTTCATGAGATCCTTGGTCATAATCACTTTAATACAAACTTTATTAAACGTTCTAAGCAGTTTATCAAAAGAGGTTATCACCCTATCATTTTGCAACGCACTGCATGTTTAGTTGTTGACCCATTTACATTCGCCACTATGCTTTCCTCTTTGATTTTGCGATGTCCGGACAGATTGTGAACCCTATGATGACGTCTACCTAAATCCTCATAGGACGGTTGCGTTTGATGTTTGTCATAAATCGTGTCTTGTCGTACCCTTAACGTTTTGTTCACTTGTTGCTCTGGCTTCTGCCAAGTCATCGAGTACTTGCTTTGTGGCTTTCTAGGCTTTTGATATTTTTATATTATATACTCGTATGCATGCTCATTTATGTGTTTCACTTATATTTCCTATTAATGCTTCCTTGTTTTTTTTTATATCTACTTATATGATATTGTTTGAATCAAATGGTCAAAATGAACATAGATCTGTGTAAATGTAAGAGACAAATGACGTCAATGTGTATGTTTTGATTTCTCTTGTTTGTATCTCAACGAACTCTCGTGGTAAAACCGTCCCGCGGATCAATTGTGTTTGTTTAAATTGTTAGCAGCACCCATAAGTTTGAAAATGAATAATCGATCCAATCAGATGTCTTGCACAGAATGACATTTCCATTCAAATGTCTCTTGAAGACCGTAGTATATAGGCGGTGATTGCGTGTGATACTGTTATCAACAACTTTTACAAGAAAAACTTAATGTCGCAGACAACGGTTACTATATCAGAAAGAGAGAAGTTTCCTGCTGATGTCTTCTACGTCATAATACATACTGCAAATGTGCGCATGAAAAGTACGAAACGGGTATTATGTTTAACAGACAACTGTTCTTTGTTCAATTTATCTTTCCACAGGATTTATTAAAGTCACATCTTGTGTTTTGTATAAAAGTAGATAAAATGTCGAACAGGAAATGTAGCATTCAAGGACCATTGTCAACCAAACACACGTACAGAAACAAACAATAATTACAATGATGAATACAAGAAAGCCAATACGAGAGGTGCCCCACTTATAATTGAACACTTTTGTTTAAGATGGGTTTTTTCATCGGAAGTGATTATCATAAAAAATGCGTGATTTAATGATGTGAAACTGTCATTTAGAACGTATGCATTTAAAAATAATATCCAATTTCACGCGGTTCTTTTTAAATTACATTTTGAATAAGGTGTACACTATTTTGTAATTTTAAACCTATATGTTGCTGTTGCCGTGGAGTTTTACCTTAAACCAGATAATTGCACTAAATGCATATCATAATTGTTTAAACCTGTGTTAATAATTTAAATATGATCGTATGTTTTATTTTAAGACAAAAATATAGATGCTGAATTAAAAGCTCGACTTTTTATCGCAATATTAAAACATTGACATTGCTCGTATGTTACTGATAATTTTATAAATTAACCAAAATAACTATTTTAATCATATTTTGTGATATAAAAACATGAACAGTTATTGTTGATGTATATCATATATGTATATTATATACCTTATAAAGATATCTTTGGTATAAAAATATATTATTTTTATCATTATTTGCAATTATTTTTATCATTATTTGCAATTATTTGCAAATGTGTGTGTTTTGCCCCTAAATTTTAAGTTATATATTTTTCTATCTTTCCTTTTGAGAAACTTATGAAACTTTTTTTTTATAGTGAAGGAAGTCACAAAAATGCCTGCAGTTAATGTTTTGAACTAGAAGCTTTCGTAAATTTAATAATTTTCATAGTTGAATTTCATGTTAATTTTCGCTAAAATCCTGAAATTAGACAAATTAAAAAAAAATGCATATTACACTTTTCTACGTTCAGACATGGACATATCGGAATACTATAACCTTTAACGATATTTTAAAAGCATTTGTGTTAAAATTTGTATTGCAGTTATTTTTATAATTGACGATTTTTGCTTCGAAATGTCATTCTCTACCCCTTTTCAAAAATGCGGATGCAGCAACATTAGGAAGCACATAATAGTGCATGTCATAATGTTTCATATCGAAGGAATCATTAGACTTGACATTACAATCAACATATTCGGCGAGAATTTCAAGATAGTTTATTCAGTTACACAATAAAAGTGTTCAAATATAAGTGGGGCACCTCTCGTATATATGAGTGTGATTGGCGTAAAAGAGTATGAGAGTGGACCTTTGGAAACGGCCGAACACGATAATTATAAGTTATCATATTTGTATTGGGATATATGCACGAGTTATTATGCGTATTACTTGACTACACGTCAATATGAGCGAACGGAGCTTGTAAATGCGTATGCAATAAATACGAAATATTGCAGTCTGTTTGATTGAGACTGTTCATGAACGGTAGTGAAATATACGTGCTACCGTTCACGCCCCCTAGCCCCGGGTTGAGCAGAATTCAATATTCATAAAATAAATAGTACATAATTTTAACCATCCCGAATATGGCATGCATATGGCGTGCACATGGTACTTATTTTATTATTCCATGTCCAGCGGCGTATGGTCCCAGTATATAAATGTATATGTCCCGAAGATCGAAATAAACAAAATGGAATTTAGTTGGGAGCAGCGGTTATGAAGCATGCGCACCACACTGAGTAACAGTCAAAAGACTACATTAAAATCAGACAACATATCCTATGGGTAGTTAAACAATACCCAGAGCCTTTATCGGCCGGAGTAGTGGAACCAAGCCGTGCTGTACCAAAGTTCCATTACAAAAAAATCACCGTCACTGGAACAAAAGCAAAAACAAAGGCAAGATACACAACTGGAAGTATCACTAAATAGCATCAATAAAAGCAGAATAATTATCCAATGAAATACCACAGGTGAACTTAGTAATCATCATATACACAAATACCATTATATATCGTTCGCAATCATTACTTATGCCATGTTGTGAAAACAAACTTGCATCATAACTATGTGTTTACCTTGTCGGTTTATGTTAAACGCATTAAGAAATGTGCTACAAAGCTGAATATTTTAAAGATGACTAACGGACCAAATAAGAAATCACAAACAAAAAGGGTTGCCAATAGCGCTAGTGGCAGGGATTTATTTATTTACACTGTCCTGTTTTATTTGGATGACGGTAGGGTAAGTGTGAGGTTTCGCGCACTCTAGAACCTGGTTTAAATCCCCAGTGACCTTTTTTGCCACTGACCGTTCCAAGGTGATAGCCCTATTGCAACCCTTTTTGTTTGTGACGTCATATGCCTTTATTCCTTATTAACATTGTCATTTATGTTTGTCGTTTTGAGTGTTTTTTGGTTTACTGTATTCTGTGGAAGCTGCATTTCCTGTTCGACTTTTACACTTATTTTTATTTAATTGGCAAATCAGTTTGCATTGTTCTTGTTATATATTATACCGTTTCTGTTTTCTGCCATATATATCATTGTTTCAACACATGTGTGCTCATACTATAAATGAAGCTATAATTATAGACAAACAATAAGAACACAATACAAACTACCATAACAAGCGACACCACACCTATACAAGGCAAACTATCATAACAAGCGACACCACAACTATACAATGCAAACTACCATAACAAGCGACACCATACCTATACAAGGCAAACTACCATAACAAACGACACCGTACCTATACAAGGCAAACTACCATAACAAGCGACACCATACCTATACAAGGAAAACTACCATAACAAGCGACACCACACCTATACAAGGCAAACTACCATAACAAGCGACACCACACCTATACAAGGTAAACTACCATAACAAGCGACACAGCACCTATACAAGGCAAACTACCATAACAAGCGACACCGCACCTATACAAGGCAAACTACCATAACAAGCGACACCGCACCTATACAAGGCAAACTACCATAACAAGTGACATCACAAATATACAAGCCAAACTACTATAACAACCGACACCACACCTATACAAGGCAAACTACCATAACAAGCTACACCACACCTACACAAGGCAAACTACCATAACAAGCGACACCACACCTATACAAAGCAAACTACCATAACAAGCGACACCACACCTATACAAGGCAAACTACCATAACAAGCGACACCACACCTATACAAGGCAAACTACCGTTAAAAGCGACACCACACCTATACAAGGCAAACTACCATAACAAGCGACACCATACCTATACAAGACAAACTACCATAACAAGCGACATCATACCTATACAAGGCAAACTACCATAACAAGCGACACCACACCTATACAAGGCAGACTACCATAACAAGCGACACCACACATATACAAGACAAACTATCATAACAAGCGACACCATACCTATAGAAGGCAAATTACCATAACAAGCAACACCACACTTATACAAGGCAAACTACTAAAACAAGCGACACCGTACCTATACAAGGCAAACTACCATAACAAACGACACCGCACCTATACAAGGCAAACTACCATAACAAACGACACCGCACCTATACAAGGCAAACTACCATAACAAGCGACACCGCACCTATACAGGGCAAACTACCATAACAACCGACACCATACCTATACAAGGCAAACTACCATAACAAGCGACACCATACCTATACAAGGCAAACTACCATAACAAGCGACACCATACCTATACAAGGCAAACTAACATAACAAGCGACACCACACCTATACAAGGCAAACTACCATAACAAACGACACCGTACCTATACAAGGCAAACTACCATAACAAACGACACCGCACATATACAAGGTAAACTACCATAACAAGCGACACCGCACCTATACAGGGCAAACTACCATAACAAGCGACACCATACATATACAAGGCAAACTACCATACCAAGCGACACCATACCTATACAAGGCAAACTACCATAACAAGCGACACCATACCTATACAAGGCAAACTACCATAACATGTGACACCACACCTATACAAGGCAAACTACCATAACAAGCGACACCACACCTATACAAGGCAAACTACCATAACAAGCGACACCGCACCTATACAAGGCAAACTACCATAACAAGCGATACCACACCCATACAAGGCAAACTACCATAATAAGCGACACCACACCCATACAAGGCAAACTACCATAACAAGCGACACCACACCTATACAAGGCAAACTACCATAACAAGCGACACCGCACCTATAGAAGGCAAACTATCATAACAAGCGACACCACACCCATACAAGGCAAACTACCATAACAAGCGACACCACTCCCATACAAGGCATACTACCATAACAAGCGACACCACACCCATACAAGGCAAACTACAATAACAAACGACACCACACCTATACAAGGCAAACTACCATAACAACCAAAACCACACCTATACAAGCAAAACTACCATAACAAGCTACACCATACATATACAAGGAAAACTACCATAACAAGCGACACCACACCTATACAAGGCAAAGTACCATAACAAGCGACACCACACCTATACAAGGCAAACTACAATAACAAGCGACACCACATCTATACAAGGCAAAATACCATAACAAGCGACACCACACCTATACAAGGCAAACTACCATAACAAGCGACACCACACATATACAAGGCAAACCGCCATAATAAGCGACACCACACCTATACAAGGCAAACTACCATAACAAGCGACATCACACATATACAAGGCAAACCGCCATAATAAGCGACACCACACCTATACAAGGCAAACTACAATAACAAGCGACACCACACTTATACAAGGCAAACTACCATAATAAGCGACACCACACCTATACAAGGCAAACTACAATAACAAGCGACACCATACCTATACAAGGCAAACTATCATAACAAGCGACACCACATCTATACAAGGCAAACTACAATAACAAGCGACACCACACCTATACAAGGAAAACTACCATAACAAGCGACACCACACCTATACAAGGCAAACTACCATAACAAGCGACACCACACCTATACAAGGTAAACTACCATAACAAGCGACACAGCACCAATACAAGGCAAACTACCATAACAAGCGACACCGCACCTATACAAGGCAAACTACCATAACAAGCGACACCGCACCTATACAAGGCAAACTACCATAACAAGTGACATCACACATATACAAGCCAAACTACTATAACAACCGACACCACACCTATACAAGGCAAACTACCATAACAAGCTACACCACACCTACACAAGGCAAACTACCATAACAAGCGACACCACACCTATACAAAGCAAACTACCATAACAAGCGACACCACACCTATACAAGGCAAACTACCATAACAAGCGACACCACACCTATACAAGGCAAACTACCGTAAAAAGCGACACCACACCTATACAAGGCAAACTACCATAACAAGCGACACCATACCTATACAAGACAAACTACCATAACAAGCGACATCATACCTATACAAGGCAAACTACCATAACAAGCGACACCACACCTATACAAGGCAGACTACCATAACAAGCGACACCACACATATACAAGGCAAACTACCATAACAAGCGACACCGCACCTATACAGGGCAAACTACCATAACAACCGACACCATACCTATACAAGGCAAACTACCATAACAAGCGACACCATACCTATACAAGGCAAACTACCATAACAAGCGACACCATACCTATACAAGGCAAACTACCATAACAAGCGACACCACACCTATACAAGGCAAACTACCATAACAAACGACACCGTACCTATACAAGGCAAACTACCATAACAAACGACACCGCACATATACAAGGTAAACTACCATAACAAGCGACACCGCACCTATACAGGGCAAACTACCATAACAAGCGACACCATACATATACAAGGCAAACTACCATACCAAGCGACACCATACCTATACAAGGCAAACTACCATAACAAGCGACACCATACCTATACAAGGCAAACTACCATAACATGCGACACCACACCTATACAAGGCAAACTACCATAACAAGCGACACCACACCTATACAAGGCAAACTACCATAACAAGCGACACCGCACCTATACAAGGTAAACTACCATAAGAAGCGACACCGCACCTATACAGGGCAAACTACCATAACAAGCGACACCACACCTATACAAGGCAAACTACCATAACAAGCGACACCGCACCTATAGAAGGCAAACTATCATAACAAGCGACACCACACCCATACAAGGCAAACTACCATAACAAGCGACACCACTCCCATACAAGGCATACTACCATAACAAGCGACACCACACCCATACAAGGCAAACTACAATAACAAACGACACCACACCTATACAAGGCAAACTACCATAACAACCAAAACCACACCTATACAAGCAAAACTACCATAACAAGCTACACCACACATATACAAGGAAAACTACCATAACAAGCGACACCACACCTATACAAGGCAAAGTACCATAACAAGCGACACCACACCTATACAAGGCAAACTACAATATCAAGCGACACCACATCTATACAAGGCAAAATACCATAACATGCGACACCACACCTATACAAGGCAAACTACCATAACAAGCGACACCACACATATACAAGGCAAACCGCCATAATAAGCGACACCACACCTATACAAGGCAAACTAAAAATAACAAGCGACACCACACTTATACAAGGCAATCTACCATAATAAGCGACACCACACCTATACAAGGCAAACTACAATAACAAGCGACACCATACCTATACAAGGCAAACTATCATAACAAGCGACACCACATCTATACAAGGCAAACTACAATAACAAGCGACACCACACCTATACAAGGCAAACTACCATAACAAGCGACACCACACCTATACAAGGCAAACTACCATAACAAGCGACACCACCACACCTATACAAGGCAAACTACCATAACAAGCGACACCACACCTATACAAGGCAAACTAGCATAACAAGCGACACCATACGTATACAAGGCAAACTACCATAACAAGCGACACCATACCTATACAAGGCAAACTACAAACACAAACGACGCGAGAACACACCTATGCAAGGCAAACTACAATAACAAGCGAAACCACACCTATACAAGGCAAACTATCATAACAAGCGACACCACACCTATACAAGGCAAACTACCATAACAAGCGACACCACCCCTATACAAGGCAAACTATCATAACAAGCGACACCACCCCTGTACAAGGCAAACTACTATAACAAGCGAAAACACACCTAAACCAGGCAAACTGCCATAACTAGCGACAACACACCTATACAAAAGAAACTACATAACAAGCGACACCATACCTATACAAGGCAAACTTCCATAACAAGCGACACCACACCTATACAAGGCAAACTACAATAACAAGCGACACCGCACCTATACAGGGCAAACTACCATAACAAGCCACACAACACTTATACAATGCAAACTACCATAACAAGCGACACCATACCTATACAAGGCAAACTACCATAACAAGCGACACCCCCCTATACAAGGCAAACTATCATAACAAGCGACACAACCCTGTACAAGGCAAACTACTATAACAAGCGAAACCACACCTAAACCAGGCAAACTACCATAACTAGCGACAACACACCTATACAAAAGAAACTACATAACAAGCGACACCATACCTATACAAGGCAAACTTCCATAACAAGCGACACCACACCTATACAAGGCAAACTACCATAACAAGCGACACCGCACCTATACAAGGCAAACTACCATAACAAGCCACACAACACATATACAATGCAAACTACCATAACAAGCGACACCATACCTATACAATGCAAACTACCGCAACAAGCGACACCACACCTATAGAAGGCAAACTATCATAACAAGCGACACCACACCCATACAAGGCAAACTACCATAACCAGCGACACCATACCTATACAAGGCAAACTACCATAACAAGCGACAACACACCTATACAAGGTAAACTATCATAACAAGCGACAACACACCTATACAAGGCAAACTACCATAACAAACGACACCACACCTAAACAAGGCAAACTACCATAACAAGCGACACCACACGTATTCAAGGCAAACTACAAATAACAAGCGTGTCACAAAATGTCACGGGTAGAGCGTACTGGTCGTATATAGCTCTTGTATCGGTTACACCCAAAAATCTATTGTTCGAGTTGAAACAATTTCACAATATTCATGATCTATTCATGTAACACGTAAAAGCGTGCACATTTTAAGTGGCCGCCAGAGAGGCCGTGTCATAAGTTTAGTTTTGTGCTAATGCATGTAAACGGATAGGTATATTTTCCTTAAACGGCAAAATTGTATAAGGGGCCTCTCGTGTATATTCAATACTGTAGATTTAGCCACGTTTGTCACGGACTGAACGGGGGAAATAATGATTTGGGCGTAATGTTTGCTATAAAACCCATTGTCTTCTAGCTGTCGCGGGGATCATCGATAGTACTTTGTTGGAACAGAGATTGGACGGCAAATTTCACAGGCAACATGTGCCTAAGCCATCCAGGATATAATCCATCCAGGATATAAGCCATCCAGGGTTGGAGTAAGCCATCTAGGTTTGGATATCCAGGAGTGGAGCTAAGCTTCCACGACTAACGTTACAAGCGGTGGAGACGGTCCCCGTACCTGCGCAGCCAGGTTTTACTAACGACAACCCCCCGGGACACAAGGTGGGCCCGTTACCAGTCCTCACTGGAGGAATATCATTCACAATCTCAGTGGAGATTAACTATCATTGCATCGCGTCATCAACCCTTACAGAAGGCATTTGATGACAATCATCCATTGAATTCGCGCATCATCATCTTCATGAGCTCTCGCGCATCATAGTTATCGCGCTAGATCAACATTGTTATCGCGTTAACAACACTTTAGTGTCTTAGACATTCAGTATTTATAACAATACTAAGAACGTCTTAAACGTTCAGGAGAACATTCTTTTCATAGTTCATTTGTGTATTCGCTTGTTTTTTTAGATAATTGTATATATATTAAACATATTTTAAAAGTTGCATTAAACTTATGTAAATGCATTCACCGTCATTGATTCTTTCCTGAGTTAGCCCAACCACTAAGGTCATCCTGTGACAACTGGTGTCAGAAGTGGGATTTTGGGCGACTACGGAGGGTAAGAATCAATAAGTGATCTTTATTATGATATACTAAATCTCTACTTATTATTTTAGAATTGTGTACCACCCTCTGATCCATCAAGGCGACTGTCGACGATCACGGCCACAGCTTGGAAGACAAGTCAAGACACGACAAGGGTAGGGTGAGTCCAAACTGTTGTTTTGTCCGTTCTTTCCTTGGCGCGAGGTCGCAGTGGTCTACACGAGTGGGTCTGAGGCACTTTTGCTCAATAATTTGGGTGTTTGTTTTACCTCCCTTGATATACACATAGTATCCAATTAGGTTGGCGAACAAGACGTTCTACTCATGTTGTGACACTCGAGTATACTTATATTAATGGGAGAAGTAAATATACATGTACATGTTATACACATTTCGATGATTGTTTAAGGTTTATGTCCAATATCAAATTAAGATATTTTATGTAGTGCATATATTTTGTGGAAGCTAGATGCTGATAAAGAGAAGCTAGAATTAGAAGGTAGGTTAGCTAAAGAGAAGCGAGATGAAGAGAGTAGACTAGCCACAAAGAAGTTAGAATTAGAAGATAGGTTAGCTAAAGAGAAGTTAGAATTAGAAAGTAGAATAGTAAGGGAGAAGCAAGAGTTAGAACATGAGAGGTTCGAAACAGATGGTAGACTAGCTAAGGCTAAGATGATAATGGAAAGGGAGCAAAAGGAGTTTGATCATAAGTTAGCTTTAGAGTTGGAAGCAGCTAAGACACATAGTAAGGACAGTGGAACTGTAGGGAAAGATAGTTATTCTGGGAAGTTAAAAGGTTCGAAGTTACCATACTTTGATGCTGACAAAGATAACATGGACAGTTACTTGTTACGGTTCGAGCGTTATGCTGAGTTACAGGAATGGACCAAAGATAAGTGGGCAGTTCATTTAAGTGCGTTATTGAGAGGCAAGGCCTTAGAAGTAATTTCTAGATCTACTAATGAACTGAATAAATGACTCGCCTTTCTCAGGCAGACAAGCTCTAAACCGCTTTCTAAAACCTTCTTCAGTTAACTCAAATCTCTTTAAAAGAGCATCCTTTAACTTGTCATAGTCAAGAGCATCTAAACTAGGTAATCTAGAAAATACATCTAAGGCCTTGCCTCTCAATAACGCACTTAAATGAACTGCCCACTTATATTTGGTCCATTCCTGTAACTCAGCATAACGCTCGAACCGTAACAAGTAACTGTCCATGTTATCTTTGTCAGCATCAAAGTATGGTAACTTCGAACCTTTTAACTTCCCAGAATAACTATCTTTCCCTACAGTTCCACTGTCCTTACTATGTGTCTTAGCTGCTTCCAACTCTAAAGCTAACTTATGATCAAACTCCTTTTGCTCCCTTTCCATTATCATCTTAGCCTTAGCTAGTCTACCATCTGTTTCGAACCTCTCATGTTCTAACTCTTGCTTCTCCCTTACTATTCTACTTTCTAATTCTAACTTCTCTTTAGCTAACCTATCTTCTAATTCTAACTTCTTTGTGGCTAGTCTACTCTCTTCATCTCGCTTCTCTTTAGCTAACCTACCTTCTAATTCTAGCTTCTCTTTATCAGCATCTAGCTTCTCTTTAGCTAACCTACCTTCTAATTCTAGCTTCTCTTTATCAGCATCTAGCTTCCACAAAATATATGCACTACATAAAATATCTTAATTTGATATTGGACATAAACCTTAAACAATCGTCGAAATGTGTATAACATGTACATGTATATTTACTTCTCCCATTAATATAAGTATACTCGAGTGTCACAACATGAGTAGAACGTCTTGTTCGCCAACCTAATTGGATACTATGTGTATATCAAGGGAGGTAAAACAAACACCCAAATTATTGAGCAAAAGTGCCTCAGACCCACTCGTGTAGACCACTGCGACCTCGCGCCAAGGAAAGAACGGACAAAACAACAGTTTGGACTCACCCTACCCTTGTCGTGTCTTGACTTGTCTTCCAAGCTGTGGCCGTGATCGTCGACAGTCGCCTTGATGGATCAGAGGGTGGTACACAATTCTAAAATAATAAGTAGAGATTTAGTATATCATAATAAAGATCACGTATTGATTCTTACCCTCCGTAGTCGCCCAAAATCCCACTACTCTGAAACCAGTTGTCACAGGATGACCTTAGTGGTTGGGCTAACTCAGGAAAGAATCAATGACGGTGAATGCATTTACATAAGTTTAATGCATTCACCGTCATTGATTCTTTCCTGAGTTAGCCCAACCACTAAGGTCATCCTGTGACAACTGGTTCCAGAGTAGTGGGATTTTGGGCGACTACGGAGGGTAAGAATCAATAAGTGATCTTTATTATGATATACTAAATCTCTACTTATTATTCTTACCCTCCGTAGTCGCCCAAAATCCCACTACTCTGAAACCAGTTGTTAGATAGGTGGTTAGAGTTAGGGAAGGTAGCGCAGACTTACCAGGGCCTCATAGATTTCTTGTTGCGGGACCAGCTATTCAATGTTTGTAGTAGAGATCTGTTCTTATTTCTGAAAGAAAGAAAACTAACTAGTGTAGGAGAAATGGCAACACAAGCAGATCAGTTTGCCGAGGCTAGAGGTGGAGCTCATAATGTAGTGTCGAAAGACAGAACTTTTAGAGATAGGCAAGGGGACGATCATAAACAGAAAGGCCAGAGTGGAAACTATAGAGGTGGAGGTAGTTCGATGGGTGCTCGAGGAGGTAGCAATAGTGGTAACATAGGTAGACCTTTTATTCGTTGTCGTCACTGTAATGGGAATCATGCTTCACATGAGTGTAGGAAAGCGGTGAAAGTGTCCGCTGTCGTAGACAATTTTAGTGAAAATAGTAGAGTGGACAACAATGTAGGGAGTCAGAACCAAGGTTTTAACAACCCATGGAATTTCGGTAGAGGTAGAGGTGGTCAAAACCGAGGTAGAGGTAGAGGCAGAGGTAGTAATAGTCCGGTTATTAAAACCGAGAGTAGTAGCTGTTGTGTTAAATCGGATGGTGTAATGGCGAAGATCGGAACATGTCTCTTTCCATATGCAAATCTTCCAACGGCAGATGGTAGAGTGAACGGCACGGACGTAATTGTAATGAGGGATACAGGTTGTACAGGTGTGGTAGTTAGGCGTAGTTTAGTTACGGATGACCAGTTGGTAGGTAAACAGTCACCGTGTATGTTGTTAAATAAATCGGTAGAGCACGTGCCAATAGCGAGAATAGATGTAGATACACCTTTCTTTAAAGGGACTACAGAGGCACTATGTATGGACGACCCGATGTATGATTTAACGATAGGGAACATAGATGGTTCAGCACTTCCGGTAATGTCCGATTTTAGAAGTAGCATAAGTAATGCCGTAGAGACTAGAGCGCAGGTTCAGAAGCAAGCTCAGGCTTATAGAAAATTAAAGGTTCCTGCAGCCGTAGGTGACATATCTAAAGCGGAGTTTATAGAAGCACAAACTCAAGACGAGTCATTAGGTCCTTGTAAGGTGAAGGCCAAGGACGGTGTAGTGAAGAAGTGTAAAGGGTCCGGTAGTTGTAAGTTTGTACATAAGAATAGGTTATTGTACAGAGAATTTGAAGATAATGGTAGTAGACAGTTTCACTAATTAGTGGTACCTACCCAGTATAGAACGACAGTGCTTAAGGTAGCTCATGAGTCGATTATGGGAGGTCATTTAGGCGTAAAGAAAACGTCAGATAGAGTATTGGCAGAATTTTATTGGCCAGGCGTTAGTGGAGTTTAACTAGGTATTGTAGGTCCTGCGATGTATGCCAAAGGACAGTACCAAAAGGTCGAGTGACCAAAGTACATTTAGGTCAGATGCCACTGATAGATACACCATTTAAGCGGGTAGCCGTAGACATAGTTGGACCAATTTTTCCAGTGTCGGATAGGAAAAATAGGTACATTTTAACCATGGTAGACTATGCAACTAGGTATCCGGAGGCAGTAGCATTGCCCTCAATTGAAACTGAGAGAGTAGCTGAGGCATTAGTTGATATGTTCAGTAGGCTAGGTGTACCAGAGGAAATGCTGACTGATTGTGGGTCACAGTTTACGTCAGAACTTATGGCTGAAGTAAGCAGGTTATTGTCTTTGCGTCAAATCATGACAACACCATATCACCCTATGTGTAACGGGTTAGTCGAACGATTTAACGGGACGTTAAAGCAAATGTTACGGCGTATGTGTACCGAGAGACCCAAAGATTGGGACAAGTATCTCAATGCTTTATTGTTTGCATTTAGAGAGGTACCACAAGAGAGTTTAGGATTCTCTCCGTTTGAGTTATTGTACGGTAGGTCAGTTAGAGGTCCCATGAGGATTCTTAGAGAGATGTGGGCAGGTGAAGTAGATAGTGATGAGGTTAAGACTACATATCAGTATGTTTTAGATCTGAAGGAGAAACTAGAGGAGACTTGTAAGATCGCTCAAAGTCAGTTAGTTAAGGCAAGTACCAAGTATAAACGGTACTATGACCAAAAAGCTAGAGCTAGGAAGTTTAAGATAGATGACCAGGTGTTACTGTTACTCCCGACCGACAATAACAAGTTGTTATTACAATGGAAAGGTCCGTTTTACGTTAGAGGGATAGTGAACACTATGGATTACCGTATCGAGATAAACGGAAAGTTAAAGACCTTTCATGCGAATATGCTGAAAGAGTATATCAGTAGAACCGATAATGTGCAACAAGGGGTGTTAACCGTAGTTAATGTTGCAGTTATTGAGGATAGTGAGGAAGACAGTAGTGAGGACACTAGTCCCATGTATTTTCCCACTAGGGTAGGTAGGGAGACAGCAGCCGATGTCGACATATCGGGCATGCTTAGTGTAGAGCAGCAACGAGAGATGGGTAGTTTACTCTCGGAGTTCAGTGATGTCTTGTCCAAAAACCCGGGGCAGACAGATGGAGTGCAACATGATATTGTACTCACATCAGGGGAACCAATAAGAATTAAGGGGTATCCCATTCCATTTCACTCCCGATCAATTGTTGATGAGGAGGTGAAAGACATGTTGAAATTGGGTGTCATCGAACCTTCAAACGCCCCATTTTCATCCCCAGTCGTACTTATTAAGAAGAAAGATGGGTCAATTCGATTCTGCATCGATTTTAGGCAGCTCAATAAACGTACCATCTTTGATGCAGAGCCAATGCCTAATATTGAGGAGGTATTCTCTAAACTTGCGGGATATTCGTATTTCTCCAAGTTAGACCTCAGTAAAGGTTATTGGCAAGTCCCACTTTCAGACCGAGCTAAAGAGATGACCTCCTTCGAAACTTCGCAAGGACTTTTTAAGTTCAAGGTCATGCCCTTTGGTCTCGTAAACGCCCCAGCAACATTCTGTAGATTAATGAGGAAAGTCCTGAAGGATTTGTCCAACACAGACAGTTTTGTAGATGACATCCTGGTGTTTACAACAACATTTGAAGACCATATTAAGGCTCTACGTAATCTGTTGGAACGGCTACGACGGTTTAAACTGACTGCAAAACCTAGCAAGTGTCACATGTGTTACGCAGATATAGAGTGTCTGGGTCATGTTGTCGGGAGGGACCAAAAATTGAAACCCAACCCCGACAAGGTTAAGGCAATTCAGGAAGCACCAAGACCCGAGACAAAGAAACAAGTTAGGTCATTTTTAGGGTTGGCGGGTTTTTACAGGAAGTTTATTCCAAACTTTTCGGCTATAGCTGCACCTTTGTCAGACTTGACAAAGAAAGGTCAACCCAATAGGATAACTTGGGGGGAAAGCCAGGAGCGAGCGTTTGTCTCTTTAAAGGGGAGTCTGGTCAAAACCCCAATACTAAAATTACCTGAACTTGACCAGGAGTTTATCCTCAGAACGGATGCCTCCGATATCGGGGTGGGTGCAGTCCTACTGCAAGAGCAAGATGGGTGTAGTCTCCCCGTGGCTTACGCAAGTCGGAAACTATTACCCCGGGAATGTAACTACTCTGTTATCGAAAGGGAGTGTCTTGCAGTAGTGTGGGGTGTCAGTAAATTCCACCGATATGTTTTTGGTAAGGAATTTGTCTTGGAGACTGACCACCAACCGTTAGCTTATATGAATAAAGCTAAGGTAGCTAACAGTAGGTTAATGAGGTGGGCACTGACTCTGCAGCCTTACCGGATGAAAATTAAAGCAATCCGTGGAAAGGACAATATTGGGGCAGACTATTTAAGTCGCCGCACATAATGACCGGTTTAATACAATAGTGTTTTGCAGTGTATTGTACAATAGTAGTATATGTTACGACAGGGTAGTGTACAATTGTAGAATAGTGTTGAAATTGTAATTACATATTATAGTTAGGTTATAACCTCAGTAGTAATAGTTAACATACTCAAGCGATTGAGTGATCAGCTTGTACGTTTTGTCGCTCATTTGCTCAGAAGAATTAATAGTTTCTTAACGTGTAAATATTAATTATCATTTTGTTGAATTTTAAAAGTGTAGCACTTTCTTTAAGTGGGGAGATGTTGTCACAAAATGTCACGGGTAGAGCGTACTGGTCGTATATAGCTCTTGTATCGGTTACACCCAAAAATCTATTGTTCGAGTTGAAACAATTTCACAATATTCATGATCTATTCATGTAACACGTAAAAGCGTGCACATTTTAAGTGGCCGCCAGAGAGGCCGTGTCATAAGTTTAGTTTTGTGCTAATGCATGTAAACGGATAGGTATATTTTCCTTAAACGGCAAAATTGTATAAGGGGCCTCTCGTGTATATTCAATACTGTAGATTTAGCCACGTTTGTCACGGACTGAACGGGGGAAATAATGATTTGGGCGTAATGTTTGCTATAAAACCCATTGTCTTCTAGCTGTCGCGGGGATCATCGATAGTACTTTGTTGGAACAGAGATTGGACGGCAAATTTCACAGGCAACATGTGCCTAAGCCATCCAGGATATAATCCATCCAGGATATAAGCCATCCAGGGTTGGAGTAAGCCATCTAGGTTTGGATATCCAGGAGTGGAGCTAAGCTTCCACGACTAACGTTACAAGCGGTGGAGACGGTCCCCGTACCTGCGCAGCCAGGTTTTACTAACGACAACCCCCCGGGACACAAGGTGGGCCCGTTACCAGTCCTCACTGGAGGAATATCATTCACAATCTCAGTGGAGATTAACTATCATTGCATCGCGTCATCAACCCTTACAGAAGGCATTTGATGACAATCATCCATTGAATTCGCGCATCATCATCTTCATGAGCTCTCGCGCATCATAGTTATCGCGCTAGATCAACATTGTTATCGCGTTAACAACACTTTAGTGTCTTAGACATTCAGTATTTATAACAATACTAAGAACGTCTTAAACGTTCAGGAGAACATTCTTTTCATAGTTCATTTGTGTATTCGCTTGTTTTTTTAGATAATTGTATATATATTAAACATATTTTAAAAGTTGCATTAAACTTATGTAAATGCATTCACCGTCATTGATTCTTTCCTGAGTTAGCCCAACCACTAAGGTCATCCTGTGACAAAGCGACAACACACCTATACAAGGCAAACTACCATAACAAGCGACACCACACCTATACAAGGCAAACTACAATAACAAGCGACACCACACCTTTACAAGGCAAACAATCATAACAAGCGACACCACACCTATACAAGGCAAACTACCATAACAAGCGACACCACACCTATACAAGGCAAACTACCATAACAAGCGACACCACACCTGTACAAGGCAAACTACTATAACAAGCGACACCGAACCTTTCCAAGGCAAACTACCATACAAAGCGACACCGCACCTATACAAGGCAAACTATCATAACAAGAGACACCGCACCTATACAAGGCAAACTACCGTAACAAGCCACACAACACTTATACAATCCAAACTACCATAACAAGCGACACCATACATATATAATGCAAACTTCCACAACAAGTGACACCACACCTATACAAGGCAAACTACCATAACAAGCGACACCACACCCATACAATGCAAACTACCATAACAAGCGATACCACACCCATACAAGGCAAACTACCATAATAAGCGACACCACCACACCTATACAAGGCAAACTACCATAACAAGCGACACCACACCTATACAAGGCAAACTACCATAACAAGCGACACCATACCTATACAAGGCAAACTACCATAACAAGCGACACCATACCTATACAAGGCAAACTACAAACACAAACGACGCGAGAACACACCTATACAAGGCAAACTACCATAACAAGCGACACCACACCTATACAGGGCAAACTACAATAACAAGCGACACCACACCTTTACAAGGCAAACAATCATAACAAGCGACACCACAGCTATACAAGGCAAACTACCATAACAAGCGACACCACACCTATACAAGGCAAATTACCATAACAAGCGACACCACACCTGTACAAGGCAAACTACTATAACAAGCGACACCGAACCTATCCAAGGCAAACTACCATACCAAGCGACACCGCACCTATACAAGGCAAACTATCATAACAAGCGACACCCTACCTATACAAGGCAAACTACCGTAACAAGCCACACAACACTTATACAATGCAAACTACCATAACAAGCGACACTATACATATATAATGCAAACTTCCACAAAAAGTGACATCACACCTATACAAGGCAAACTACCATAACAAGCGACACCACACCCATACAAGGCAAACTACCATAACAAGCGATACCACACCCATACAAGGCAAACTACCATAATAAGCGACACCACACCCATACAAGGCAAACTACAATAACAAGCGACACCACACCTATACAAGGCAAACTACCATAACAAGCGACACCACACCTATTCAAGGCAAACTACAATAACAAGCGACACCACACCTATACATGGCAAACTGCAATAACAAGCGACATCACACCTATACAAGGCAAACTACAATAACAAGCGACACCACACCTATACAAGGCAAACTACCATAACAAGCGACACCACACCTATACAAGGCAAACTACCATAACAAGCGACACCACACCTATACAAGGCAAATTACCATAACAAGCGACACCACACATGTACAAGGCAAACTACTATAACAAGCGACACCGAACCTATCCAAGGCAAACTACCATACCAAGCGACACCGCACCTATACAAGGCAAACTATCATAACAAGCGACACCGCACCTATACAAGGCAAACTACCGTAACAAGCCACACAACACTTATACAATGCAAACTACCATAACAAGCGACACCATACATATATAATGCAAACTTCCACAACAAGCGACACCACACCTATACAAGGCAAACTACCATAACAAGCGACACCACACCCATACAATGCAAACTACCATAACAAGCGATACCACACCCATACAAGGCAAACTACTATAATAAGCGACACCACACCCATACAAGGCAAACTACAATAACAAGCGACACCACACCTATACAAGGCAAACTACCATAACAAGCGACACCACACCTATTCAAGGCAAACTACAATAACAAGCGACACCACACCTATACATGGCAAACTGCAATAACAAGCGACATCACACCTATACAAGGCAAACTACAATAACAAGCGACACCACACCTATACAAGGCAAACTACCATAACAAGCGACACCACACCTATACAAGGCAAACTACCATAACAAGCGACACCACACCTATACAAGGCAAACTACAATAACAAGCGACACCACACCTTTACAAGGCAAACAATCATAACAAGCGACACCACACCTATACCAGGCAAACTACCATAACAAGCGACACCACACCTATACAAGGCAACTAGCGACACCACACCTGTACAAGGCAAACTACTATAACAAGCGACACCGAACCTTTCCAAGGCAAACTAACATACCAAGCGACACCGCACCTATACAAGGCAAACTATCATAACAAGCGACACCGCACCTATACAAGGCAAACTACCGTAACAAGCCACACAACACTTATACAATGCAAACTACCATAACAAGCGACACCATACATATATAATGCAAACTTCCACAACAAGTGACACCACACCTATACAAGGCAAACTACCATAACAAGCGACACCACACCCATACAAGGCAAACTACCATAACAAGCGATACCACACCCATACAAGGCAAACTACCATAATAAGCGACACCACCACACCTAAACAAGGCAAACTACCATAACAAGCGACACCACACCTATACAAGGCAAACTACCATAACAAGCGACACCATACCTATACAAGGCAAACTACCATAACAAGCGACACCATACCTATACAAGGCAAACTACAAACACAAACGACGCGAGAACACACCTATACAAGGCAAATTACCATAACAAGCGACACCACACCTATACAAGGCAAACTACAATAACAAGCGACACCACACCTTTACAAGGCAAACAATCATCACAAGCGACACCACACCTATACAAGGCAAACTACCATAACAAGCGACACCACACCTATACAAGGCAAATTACCATAACAAGCGACACCACACCTGTACAAGGCAAACTACTATAACAAGCGACACCGAACCTATCCAAGGCAAACTACCATACCAAGCGACACCGCACCTATACAAGGCAAACTATCATAACAAGCGACACCGCACCTATACAAGGCAAACTACCGTAACAAGCCACACAACACTTATACAATGCAAACTACCATAACAAGCGACACTATACATATATAATGCAAACTTCCACAACAAGTGACACCACACCTATACAAGGCAAACTACCATAACAAGCGACACCACACCCATACAAGGCAAACTACCATAACAAGCGATACCACACCCATACAAGGCAAACTACCATAATAAGCGACACCACACCCATACAAGGCAAACTACAATAACAAGCGACACCACACCTATACAAGGCAAACTACCATAACAAGCGACACCACACCTATTCAAGGCAAACTACAATAACAAGCGACACCACACCTATACAAGGCAAACTGCAATAACAAGCGACATCACACCTATACAAGGCAAACTACAATAACAAGCGACAAAACACCTATACAAGGCAAACTACCATAACAAGCGACACCACACCTATACAAGGCAAACTACCATAACAAGCGACACCACACCCATACAAGGCTAACTACCAACAAGCGACACCACACCCATACAAGGCAAACTACCATAACAAGCGATACCACACCCATACAAGGCAAACTACCATAATAATTGACACCACACCCATACAAGGCAAACTACAATAACAAGCGACGCCATACCTATACAAGGCAAACTATAATAACATGCGACACCACACCTATACAAGGAAAGCTACCATAACAAACAAGGCAAACTACAATAACAAGCGACACCATACCTATACAAGGCAAACTACCATAACAAGCGACACCACACCTATACAAGGCAAACTACCATAACAAGCGACACCACACCTATACAAGGCAAACTACCATAACAAGCAACAACACACCTATACAAGGCAAACTATCATAACAAGCGACAACACACCTATACAAGGCAAACTACCATAACAAGCGACACAAAACCTATACAAAGCAAACTACCATAACAAGCGACACCGCACCTATACAAGGCAAACTACCATAACAAGCGACACCGCACCTATACAATGCAAACTACAATAACAAGCGACACCGTACCTATACAAGGCAAACTACAAACACAAACGACGCGAGAACACACCTATACAAGGCAAATTACCATAACAAGCGACACCACACCTATACAAGGCAAACTACAATAACAAGCGACACCACACCTTTACAAGGCAAACAATCATAACAAGCGACACCACACCTATACAAGGCAAACTACCATAACAAGCGACACCACACCTATACAAGGCAAATTACCATAACAAGCGACACCACACCTGTACAAGGCAAACTACTATAACAAGCGACACCGAACCTATCCAAGGCAAACTACCATACCAAGCGACACGGCACCTATACAAGGCAAACTATCATAACAAGCGACACCGCACCTATACAAGGCAAACTACCGTAACAAACCACACAACACTTATACAATGCAAACTACCATAACAAGCGACACTATACATATATAATGCAAACTTCCACAACAAGTGATACCACACCAATACAAGGCAAACTACCATAACAAGCGACACCACACCCATACAAGGCAAACTACCATAACAAGCGATACCACACCCATACAAGGCAAACTACCATAATAAGCGACACCACACCCATACAAGGCAAACTACAATAACAAGCGACACCACACCTATACATGGCAAACTACCATAACAAGCGACACCACACCTATTCAAGGCAAACTACAATAACAAGCGACACCACACCTTTACAAGGCAAACTGCAATAACAAGCGACATCACACCTATACAAGGCAAACTACAATAACAAGCGACAAAACACCTATACAAGGCAAACTACCATAACAAGCGACACCACACCTATACAAGGCAAACTACCATAACAAGCGACACCACACCCATACAAGGCAAACTACCAACAAGCGACACCACACCCATACAAGGCAAACTACCATAACAAGCGATACCACACCCATACAAGGCAAACTACCATAATAATTGACACCACACCCATACAAGGCAAACTACAATAACAAGCGACGCCATACCTATACAAGGCAAACTATAATAACATGCGACACCACACCTATACAAGGAAAGCTACCATAACAAACAAGGCAAACTACAATAACAAGCGACACCATACCTATACAAGGCAAACTACCATAACAAGCGACACCACACCTATACAAGGCAAACTACCATAACAAGCGACAACACACCTATACAAGGCAAACTACCATAACAAGCGACACAAAACCTATACAAAGCAAACTACCATAACAAGCGACACAGCACCTATACAAGGCAAACTACCATAACAAGCGACACCGCACCTATACAATGCAAACTACAATAACAAGCGACACCGTACCTATACAAGGCAAACTACCATAACAAGCGACACCGCACATATACAAGGCAAACTACAATAACAAGCGACACCGCACCTATTCAAGGCAAACTACAATAACAAACGACACCACACATATACAAGGCAAACTACCATAACAAGCGACACCACACCTATACAAGGCAAACTATCATAACAATAGACAACACACCTATACAAGGCAAACTACCATAACAAGCGACTCCACACCTATACAAGGCAAACTACCATAACAAGCGACACCACACCTATACAAGGCAAACTACAATAACAAGCGACACCACACCTATACAAGGCAAACTACAATAACAAGCGACACCACACCTATACAAGGCAAACTACCATAACAAGCGACACCACACCTATACAAGGCAAACTACCATAACAAGCGACACCACACCTATACAAGGCAAACTACCATAACAAGCGACACCGCACCTATACAAGGCAAACTATCATAACAAGCGACACCGCACCTATACAAGGCAAACTACCGTAACAAGCCACACAACACTTATACAATGCAAACTACCATAACAAGCGACACCATACCTATACAATGCAAACTTCCACAACAAGTGACACCACACCTATACAAGGCAAACTACCATAACAAGCGACACCACACCCATACAAGGCAAACTACCATAACAAGCGATACCACACCCATACAAGGCAAATTACCATAACAAGCGACACCACACCCATACAAGGCAAACTACAATAACAAGCGACACCACACCTATACAAGGCAAACTACCATAACATGCGACACCACACCTATACAAGGAGAACTACCATAACAAACAAGGAAAACTACAATAACAAGCGACACCATACCTATACAAGGCGAACTACCATAACAAGCGACACCACACCTATACAAGGCAAACTACCATAACAATCGACACCACACCTATACAAGGCAAACTACAATAACAAGCGACACCACAACTATACAAGGCAAAGTACCATAACAAGCGACACCACACCTATACAAGGCAAACTACAATACCAAACGACACCACACCTATACACGGCAAACTACAATAACAAGCGACACCACACCTATAACAAGGCAAAGTAACATAACAAGCGACACCACACCTATACAAGGCAAACTACAATAACAAGCGACACCATACCTATACAAGGCAAACTACCATAACAAGCGAGCCATACCTATACAAGGCAAACTACCATAACAAGCGACACCACACCTTTACAAGGCAAACTACAATAACAAGCGACATCACAACTATACAAGGCAAACTACCATAACAAGCGACACCAAACCTATACAAGGCAAACTAATATAAGAAGCGACACCACACCTATACAAGGCAAACTACCATAACAAGCGACAACACACCTATAAAAGGCAAACTACAATAGCAAGCGACACCATACCTATACAATGCAAACTACCATAACAAGCGACACCACACCTATACAAGGCAAACTACCATAACAAGCGACACCACACCTATACAGTGAAATAAGGAAATCCCCACCATCTAGATTGTCTGTATGAAATATATATGTTTACACGGCATCACCACTGTTCGCCATATTGTAGCGACGTAAAGGGTCCATGCTTACTTCATTGGCTACCTCGTACTAGTATATTAGTGTGCAATCTAAAATAGATTATTATACTCAATGCTGAATGGTTATTAAGGTGGTTTTAACACATCTATAAAGACCTCTGACGTCACGTCCTTCAATCATTTGGACGTCATTTTAAACAATTTTAAATGTCAGAAAACATCCAAAACAACAATTATGTTAGTTTACAGAAACGTTACGTACAAACAGCAATTTGAAATTGTTAAAAAAACCGGATAAAGCTGTATATTTTCTTCGTTTGGTTTTGAGAGATGGGCATACAATGTAAGTTGACATAATTTGTTTGTATTAAGTTCAATTTATCGAGATGTGTGTGTATTAAATACATACAAATCCATGCCAGATAAGAAATACAATATTTCTAGCGGGTTTATATTGTGCGAGATCAAACTTTTGTTTTTGGGTCTTGAAACACGGTGTAGACCGCATGCATTTTGTTGACAACACGGTGTCGACTTCATCATTTTCTGTCTGTTTTAACACTTTCAAATTTAGACACTGTGTAGTGTAATGTATGTGCTTCATGCGAATGTTATTGTCTGTTTAAGTGATCGTCTTATTTTACCAACAAATGGAAATATAAGATTTAAACATAAATGAACAATTATATTTAACATAAACCTCTTTTTATTACCTTGTATTTCAGGGACTGATTTCAAGTGAGGGCGAGGCGGAAGTTATGAATATTCAAGTGAAAAGCTCACTTTTTCAGTTGTAATATTTTTATTGCAAGTTGCCCCTCTAACCCCACTCTCGGCATTTCCTAAAACATAAGTATGTACAAAAATGCAAATGTAAAGAAAATACGATGATCTTTTTCGTTTGTGTCAACTTAAATATCGTTGTCCCCCACTCCTCCGACTCCTTTTATCTTAAATTTAAATCTCTCTCTCTCTCTCTCTCTCTCTCTCTCTCTCTCTCTCTCTCTCTCTCTCTCTCAAATATAATCTAAAATGCCAGGCCTGATTTCATTTGGTGGAACTAGTGACAGTTGTGTTGAAGTAACAGATATGCGGAAAAACAAAGTTTTAAAAGCATCGGATGGATCGAAGGAACCATTCATTCTCACTGCTACCAGTCACCAAGCTTCCAAGATGTTTTTGACCACTCATGAATGTTAACCACTTCCCACAATGTTTTACTGCAGGGCTGTCTTTCAGAGCTGACGTATTTTCGCTTGAACAGAATCTGCATACATCCAGTTAATGACAATGCTCAGAAGAGGCTTTATTTTCTGTAACAATTATGTTTTGTTATGTTTGATAGAAAGCGTATTTTTGTAACGTTATATGTGTGTAAACTTAGACGTTGTCTTATAAATACAGACGAAGCACATATGTTTAACACTACACCGTGTCTAAATTTGAATGCTACACCGTGTTAAAATAGGCAGGTCGACACCGTGTTGTCAACAAAACGCATGCGCTCTACACCGTGTACTTGGTGTTATTTTCAATTGCATAATACGCTTCAGTTGCATGTTTTTCAGAGCAGTAGACTATTCCATTGTGAAACATCCTTGTCATATCTACACTGTGTTAAAAAAACTTGAAACCGTGTTTCGTACTCAACAGTGTTAAAGGGGACAGACAGACAGACAGACAGACAGACAGACAGACAGACAGACAGACAGAGAGAGAGAGAGAGAGAGAGAGAGAGAGAGAGAGAGAGAGAGAGAGAGAGAGAGGGAGAGAGAGAGAGAGAGAGAGAGAGAGATAGATAGATAGATAGATAGATAGATAGATAGATAGATAGATAGATAGATAGATAGCATTGATGAAACCACAACTACAGCAAATTGATGCCGGATTATTACGTGGAAATGTTACATTTTACAATTTGACACGTTTTACATTAAAC
>JAWPHD010019229.1:0-36575 GCA_037043455.1 Cyrtodaria siliqua
GATGGGGGTGAGGGGGGTGGGGAGGGGTGGAGTGTGGCTGTATAGGCAGCGAAAATAGTAACCAGAAAATATTATTTTCATATATATTTGTTTAGTTATCTTTGCCCTTATTAAAGTCTAAAATATATGTCAGCACGCACTTAATGCATTCTAACATAATAAAAAATCGGGGTGTGGGGGGGGGGAGTGGGGGGCATGTCCCCGGACCCCCCTGGCATAATAACTTGAACTGTGGGCCTATGCCGTCAAAGAGGCCAAGCTACGCCCCTGACTGGAGGGATTTTGAAATAACTTGTTTTCATATATAAAACCTTGTTTGGTAGATTCCTTGGAAAACATGGTTATTCAATTGGGGTATGTCGTTTGGCAGGTGGGCAGGCGACATCAAACTCTTAGTTTCCGATCAATAACTTTGTTAGGAATAGGGTATTGCAATGGAACTTGCAGGGTAGGTAGATTATATGGAAAGGAAGGTTGTGATTTCCTTTGGGGTCACTGGGGTCAATGTCAAAGTCACTGTAACTGAAAATAGAAAAACGGTTTCCACTCAATATTTCAGTTGGGAATGAGATATTGGAACAAAACTTGCCCATTCAGGACTCGACGTTAACTTTTCGGACAGTCAACTCTGAAATTGACTTGTCCATGCCAGTTTGTTGGTTGCCCAATTATTTATTTTGACCCAAAGCTTTAATTTTTAGCTCGACTATTCGAAGAATAATAGAGCTTATGTAATCACCCCGGGGTCGGCGTCGGCGTCGGCGTTGGCGTCGGCGTCGGCGTCCCACATCAAGGTTTGCGTGTAAGCTGTGTTTACAAGTCTATATCTCTTACATTTCTTATCCTACCACAATCAAATTTGTTCATGGGCTTCCTTGTAGCATTATCTTAAGGGCTGCATAAGCAATTTTGGTTCCTGTAACCCATGGGCTCCCATGGAACGCAAATTATGATAGCCCATAAAATGTGCCCCATTTCACATCAAATTTTGCGTGTAAGCTGTGTTTACAAGTCTATATCTCTTACAATTCTTACCCTAGCACAACCAAATTTGGCCATTAGCTTCCTTATAGCACTATCGTAAGGGCTGCTTAAGTAATTTTGGTTCCTGTAACCCCTGGGCTCCCATGGAACCCAAATTCTGATAGCCCTTAAATTATGTCTGTTTCACATCAAATTTTGCGTGTAAGCTGTGTTTACAGGTCTATATCTCTTACATTTTTGTCCTAGCTGAACTAAATTTTGGAATTGGTTTCCTTATAGTATGTTGGAAAGGGTTGGATAAGTAATTTTGTCTTCTGCAAATTCTGGGCTCCCATGGAACCCAAATTGTGATGGCCCATAAAATGTGCAATAAATGCAGATCTAGGTTTGCATGTAAGCATGTATATATCTATAATTTTGGTTCGGGATTTGTTATAGCATTATGCATCTTATTACTTCACCCATATTGGGTCATGGGCTCCCTCCTCCACCCCCCCCCCCCACCCACCCCCGCCCCCACTCCCCTCCACACTTTTTTTTTTTTTTTTTTTTTTTTTACATATTTCTGTGTTGTTTTTGTCAATTCTTACACATATATGTTGCAACCCTCCCCGCACCCCCCCCCCCCCCCCCCCCCCCACCCATCACCCCACCCACCACTCCCCACATTTAAATTTTTATTTTTCATTTTATTTTAAAAATATTTCTGTGTTGTTTTAGTAAATTCTTACACATATATGTTGCAACCCTCCCCGCCCCCACCCACCCCCCACCACCCATCACCCCACCCACCACGCCCCTCACTTGAATATTTTTTTTTACATATTTCTTTGTTGATTTAGTCAATTCTTACACACATATGTTGCCCCCCCCCTCCCCCCTCCCCCCCCCCCCCCTCCCCCCCTCCCCCCCCACAAACCCCAACGCACTCCTGCCTCTCACCCCATCACCCCGCCCCAGATTTGAAACTTTTTTTTTTTTTTTTTACATATTTCTTTGTTGTTTTAGTCAATTTTTACACATATATGTTGCCCCATCCACCCCCCTCCCCCCAACCCACTCCTGCCTCTCACCAACACCCCTGCTCCAACCCCCCCCCCCCCCCCCACACCCCACACTTGAATTTTTTTTAATTTTTTTTTTGTTAAATATTTCTGTGTTGTTTTAGTCAATTCTTACACATATATGTTGCAACCCTCCCTGCCCCCACCACCCCACCCCCCTGCCTCTCACCCCATCACCCCCCCACCCGCACCCCGCCCCAGACTTGAAACTTTTTTCTTTTTTTTTTTACATATTTCTGTGTTGCTTTTGTCAGTTCTTACAAATATGTTGCAACCCTCCCCGCCCCCCCCCCCCCCCCCCCACCCCCCGCCTCTCACCCCATCACCCCACCCACCACGCCCCAGACTTGTTTTTTTTTTTTTTTTTTCATATTTCTTTGTTGTTTTAGTCAATTCTTACACACATATGTTGCCCCCCCCAAACCCCCAATGCACTCCCGCCTCTCACCCCAACCCCCATCCCCACCCCACCCCACCCCACCCCACCCCACCCTACCCCACCCCAGACTTTTTTTTTTTTTTACATATTTCTTTGTTGTTTTAGTAAATGTTTACACATATATGTTGCCACATCCACCCCCCCCCCCCCCCCCCCCAAATTTTTACACATATATGTTGCCATATCCACCCCATCCTCCCCCCCCCCACCCAATCCCCACTTGAAAATCTATATATATATTTTTTTACATATTTCTTTGTTGTTTTAGTAAATTTTTACACATAAATGTTGCCACATCCACCCTCCCCCCCCCCCCCCCCCCCCCCCCACCGCCCCCCCCCCCCCCCCCCCCACTTGATTTTTTTTTTTTAAATATTTCTGTGTTGTTTTAGTCAATTCTTACACATATACGTTGCAACCCTCCCTGCCCCCACCACTCACCCCATCACCCCCCCCACCCGCACCCCGCCCCGCACCCCGCCCCAGACTTGAAACTTTTTTCTTTTTTTTTTACCTATTTCTGTGTTGCTTTTGTCAGTTCTTACAAATATGTTGCAACCCTCAACCGCCTCTCACCCCATCACCCCACCCACCACGCCCCAGACTTTTTTTTTTTTACATATTTCTTTGTTGTTTTAGTCAATTCTTAATAAATGTTTTAGTCAATTCTTCACATATGTTGCCCCCCCCCCCCCCCCGCCCCCCCCCCCCGCCCCCCACCCCCCCCCCCCGCCTCTCACGCCCTTCTCCCCCCCCCCCACCCCCACTTGAAACTTTTTTTTTTTTTTTACATATTTCTTTGTTGTTTTAGTAAATTTTTACACATATATGTTGCCACATCCACCCCCCCCCCCCCCCCCCCCCCCCCACCCCCCAAACCCCCAACGCACTCCCGTCTCTCACCCCAACCCCCACTCCCACCCCACCCCAGACTTTTTTTTTTTTTACATATTTCTTTGTTGTTTTAGTAAATTTTTACACATATATGTTGCCACATCCACCCCCCCCCACCCCCCCCCCCCCCCCCCCCACCAATCCCCACTTGAAAATCTAATTTTGTTGTTGTTGTTGTTTTTTACATATTTCTTTGTTGTTTTAGTCAATTCTTACACACATATGTTGCCCCCCCCCCCCCCCCCCCCCCCCCCCCCCCCCCTCACCCAATGCACTC
This sequence comes from Cyrtodaria siliqua, assembly GCA_037043455.1. Lineage (NCBI taxonomy): Eukaryota > Metazoa > Mollusca > Bivalvia > Adapedonta > Hiatellidae > Cyrtodaria > Cyrtodaria siliqua. The sequence goes on from JAWPHD010019229.1 coordinate 3,659, forward strand.
CCGCCTCTCACCCCAACCCCCACCCCCACCCCACCCCGCCCCACCCCAGACTTTTTTTTTTTTTTTACATATTTCTTTGTTGTTTTAGTAAATTTTTACACATATATGTTGCCACAGCAATCCCCACTTGAAAATCTAATAATTTTTTTTTTTTTTTACATATTTCTGTGTTGTTTTAGTCATTTCTTACACATATGTGTTGCAAACTTCCCATCCCCCAACCCCCACCCCGCCTCTAACGCCCTTCTCCCCCCCCCACCCCACCCCCACTTGAAACTTTTTTTTTTTTTTTTTTTTACATATTTCTTTGCCCGCCCCCCCCCCCCCCCCCCCCCCCCCCCCCCACTTGATTTTTTTGATTTTTTTTTTTACATATTTCTTTGTTGTTTTAGACAATTCTTACACATGTTGCCCTCCCCACCCCACACCTCTACCCACTCAAACTCGATTTTTTAATTATTTGTTTCTTCATATTTTGTGTTGTTTTGGTGAATTATTACATAGCTTCTTACACATATATGTTGCCCTCACCATCCCCACCATCCACCCCCGCCTCTCTCCCACCCTCACCCCGCATCCCACTCAAAACTCGATTTTTTATTTATTTTTTTTACATATTTCTGTGTAGTTTTGGTCAATTCTTACACATAGTTATGTTGTGCTCCCAACCCCACCCCACATTGTTGTAGCCTTGTTTTCTGATGGTATATACTAGCTATAAATTTATTATTCTCCGAAAAATCGAATAGTCGAGCTGCGCTGTTCTCCGACAGCTCTTGTATAAGGATATACTGTTTGAGGCTTCACGTGTATTACACCACTTAATGATATAACCCGCACAGCACCTCTCTGAGGTTTAAAAGCTGGTCTAATACTTCAATGTAACAACAATAATAGTATCGGAAACATGCGAAGAGCGACGGGTGTCTTTTATATTTTGTCATTCTATGGTCCTTGTCACTCAGTTTTGAAGTTGCCCGATGGGATTGAGCCTTTGAGACTTTACCTGCACAGAAACAAGTTTTACGTGCCCCGAGCAGACGGACAGTCCGTAACATCGAGCCCTGCCATTGTTACTTCATTTTCATCTTACCAGTACTGTATGCATGAGGGCAATGAGAGAAAGTACAGAGTTTTACGTGCCCCGAGCAGGCGGACAGTCCGTAACATCGAGCCCTGCCATTGTTACTTCATTTTCATCTTACCAGTACTGTATGCATGAGGGCAATGAGAGAAAGTACAGAGTGCCAGAACTCAAAATAGAGTTATTGCCCTTTGGAATTTTATACTTACAATTCTTTTCTGGAGCATAACTAAAAACTACTAATGAGACTGCAATGAAACTTCACACAATGCTAAAGGGCAATGAGAGAAAATGCAGAGATCTACAACCAATCTTCAGTAAAACTTGAGTTATTGCCCTTTGGAATTTTATACTTACAATTCTTTTCTGGAGCATAACTAAAAACTACTAATGAGACTGCAATGAAACTTCATACAATGCTAAAGGGCAATGAGAGAAAATGCAGGGATCTACAACTGATCTTCATTAAAACTTGAGTTATTGTCCTTGTAATTCTTGTCTGGAGCATAAGTCAAAAACTACTAATGGAACTGCCATTTGAATTCTGCTGAGTGATAAAGGCCATATGATAAGTTGTAGACAGTTGTCGTTTCGGGGAGCATCCATCGGTTATGGCGATTTTCTTGTTTAATTCTGTATCAACCTGGTCTTCTGGGTACATGATGGGCTTTTAGGAATATGGTCATTTTTTTAAGAAAATGTAAGCCTTTTGTATCATATAGACAAGTGAGAATAAATTCATGGTTTAAAGGACAAGTAATGTTTTTTCTAGATATTGCCACACCTGGAATTTTACATTGTCACCTTTTGAGGGCTTGCCTGGTGCAGTCGGTAGCACGACTGATTTGTAACAGGAGGCCCCGGGTTCAGTCCTCTGTGGTGTGACTGAGTTTCGTCGGTGTGTTCTTGGGCAGGACACTTTCCCTTAGCCTCGTCCGTCGGATGGGGAAGTAAACCGGGCGGTCCCGTGTATCAGTTTATCCTCCGAGCATGTTAAAGAACCATAGGAATCTATTCGATAATAAGAGTAGGGCACTGTTCCCGGATTCCTATGTATCCTTCCCCTCTCTCTGGGGTGGCTCTAAATAACCTATACTGTGTTGATGCGCCATTAAACAACATTCAGTTCAATTCAATCGTCACTTTTTAGCACAAAAGTTTCTTTCGACAAATTGTACTGAAATATCTTCATCCATGCTCATGAAATTATAGAATTGTCTTCTTCTATAAATGAAGATACTTTTAATATTGTCAGAATAAGTATATTCTATAATCTTTATTTACCACAGGTACCCGGATACCCTACATGGATTCCGACATCCACTCGTATAAGCTGCTGGATGATTATAGTCGGGGAGACCTGAAGTTGGTTGTGTAGTATTGTTCAGGTTTGACGAAAGTTGACTGGTTGCCTTTCAAGTAAGTAAACAACTTGAAGATAAATACAAATGTTTAAAGTTTTGTTTTTTCAGTGCTTTGAAAACAGACAGAGGCCATGTTTTCCTGTCATAATTTAAAAAAAAAACTTGAAGAGACACTTTTAAAAAATTATTCTTTTAATAACAAAAAAACTTATCTTGACTATTCAAAGAAGAATAAGAGAGCTTATGTAATCTCGTCGGCATCCCAGTCCATATTGAGGTCTGTGTGTAAGCTGGGTTTACAGGTCTATCTCTTAGATAAAAATAAAGACGTTTTAATAGCCTTAGAAAGAGAGTTTGAACTCTAGCAACCCAACTTGGACTTAATCTGATAGACGGCTGTTTCAATCCTTGATTGTAGGGGAAAAGAAAGACCACTTTCATTAATATAGCAAGATGTTGGGAATTGAAAGGATTTTGGAAGCATATGTCTGGTGAGACAGCGGTGTAGAACCTATCTGTTTCTTTTAATGGCTTCTAGAGCTGATTGTTGATCTTGTACATCATGATCAGTCTTAAGCTAAAAACCGTCTGCGATTTTCCAGGCTCTTCCAGTTTAAGTCTTGTATCGTCTCAACGTTGCTTGATTTATCACTGTAGCGATTGATGACAATGTGCACTGTCAGCCTTTGTACCATCTCAAGCTTGTATGCATCTGGTCTGCTTGGGCCTCGACTTAGACAGATCTGATGTTGAGGTTGTATATGACTGGAATCTGATGGTTGATTAGTTGAATGTGCATCCTAATCCTAAATATTGTGCTGAAGTCAGATGCTGCAGGACTTGCTTGTGTAGAACATAGTCGTGGATGATGTCGTTTCTCTTTCTGGTAATTTTAAGGATGTTACAAATGTCCGGGTGAAAGTCAATTTTCCATCTCATCCACCAAGTCAATGTTGGTGGTATGTCATTGATGTAGAAATGAATAGGCTTGGTCCTAGTACTGTCCCTGTCCTAGTACTATATACTTATCCATGAGGTACTCCTGATTCGACGCTCGTCTTGTCCAACAATTATTCCCCTGCAACAACTACCTGTGATCTGTTAGAAACGCATTTATCTATCTGGTGGTTTCCCTCATATTCCATACATAGTGGTGGAGTTTGTGCATTAGCTTGATGTAGCTGACTTTATAAAATACCTTAAGTTCATAATAAGGATGCCTGTCTGTTTGTCATTTTCCATATTTGCTGTTATGTCGTCTGTGAATTTCAGCAGCTGTGTTTTACATAATCTGCCCTTGCACAAGTCTTTCTGCAATAAGAAGAGGATGTTGTATTTAGCTGCATGTTTATGGCTGATTGCAATGTGTTCAAGGATTTTGCAGCACACACATATCAGAGAGATGGGCCTATAGTTCTCTGCCTGGTACTTCTGTCCTTTCTTGAAGGCTGGTGTCACAAAAACGGTTCTCTATGTATCTGGGAACTCATCTCTGTCTGAAGATGATAGTCTGTATAGGTGAGATCTGCTGTTGGTTTTATATTGTCGGTACTAGCTGCTTTGTGTGAATTGAAGCTGTTTATAAGTTTCTGCACTTCATTTCTGTTGATGTCTATATCTGGAACAGTAGAGAAGTCTCCTGAGCTTTTCAAAAACTTTTCTCATAATTGTGGATTCCTCTAAGATTAATTTAAATTGTCAATTTAGGATGCTAGTTTTACATTATCTTTAAGTGCTGTGATGTTGCTGTTGTATGCCTATTTGTGTTTAATGTATGTCCAAATACCATATCATGGAGGTTCCTTTGTTTGGTTCTTCTGGTGTTTGGGCCTTCTGGTTTCAGAATGATTGTCTCCTGCTGTGTATCACCAATATGTCTTTGTTTTCTGTGAAATAGATGCTTGGTGGTTATAAATTTAATAGTATGCTTCTTGTCTGCTGATTTCTTCTTTTTCTTGTATAGCTTATCTGGCTTTTTCATTAAAACTTTAATTTCTGTGGTGATCCAAGGAAATTCATCATAATATTCTATTTTTTAATATTGGTCAGTTTCCATATTTATTGTTAAAGAGTAAGCACCAGGAACTGCTAATACTTTGTACTCCCTGGTAAGGGTAGCACCAGGAACCTCTAATACTTTGTACTCCCTGGTAATTTCACATTAGGTGATTCCTCTGCAGACCTTGTGTTGACTAAGGTTTCTAGTTCTGTGTAGCTCTAAATATAATAGTCCCTCTGACATTATGCAAGTCCCTAACAATACTGCCCGCATTGCATACTCAAGTTCTATAGCCCCTATCAGAGCCTCACAATGGTGCAGTTCTAAGGGTCATAGTCCATTGTGCCAAGAGGAGAATTCCCTCAGTGAAATAACATTGTCTGCACTTGGATTTCTAGTTCTTTCACCAAGAGCACAGTAGAGTGTGGACTTGCTCACTTTCCAAAGCCCACTTTATAGATTTTGTACAACTCCACATGATTTTATAAGCAAAATAAACAATAAATAATACCCAAATTTACAAAATTGCTTACTTTAAATTTGTAAACATTAATATGCAGGGTATGTGCACATTTCTGTATAATAAATATGGTTTTGACAGTATATATATATATGTTTCTCTAATGCTAACGTAAACTCTTAGCCACATAAATGTAGCTTCCAACAGAGGCATATGTGGCCCTGTTTTCTAAGAACAATTTCATAACCAAAACAAATTTTAAAAAAAAATCTATGAATTATAACTGTGCATCAATATCATGTAACTTAAAGGAATTTCATCAGGATTGTAAGTTTTTCAGAATTGTTTAAAACATTATTTCTGTATTAAATTGACAAAAATGAAATAAATAAGCCAAAATAAATTATACTGAACAAATAAATAAAAAAACCTGAAGAAGGTATTTCCTAACTATGGTTATGCCCTAGGGTTAGTTATATTTTAAACTAAGTAGCGGTAGCAAATTTGTAAAGTATTGCAATGCGAGCATTGCGGCTAGATTACGCAGAGGTATTCCACTTGACAATTGTTTATAATTTTGATATATTTAGCCCCCAAATCCTGATGGACCCTTTAAGAGATATTGCAAGTTCTTTATTTATATAAATATATACAGAACTGATTAATCTTTTAGATAAACTATGATATGTACTTTTAGTGTTTTAATCACATTGGTTTTAACTGCAATATTTATTAGCTCTTATTATGGCCAAAGGCCAGGAGATTCAGCCAGGTGAGCTTATATTTACCACCAAATGTGTCAAATGTTTATCATTAGAACCTTTTGGACACTATACAGCCTTAAACTAGTAGATTTATACAGGTCCTCTTTGGGGTTCTGATTTAGTTGTTCTTATAAAATACAGATTTTGAATAGCATATTCATATTGCATCCATTGACAATGTTAAAATTAGCATAATACCTTGTTATAAATAAAAAAAAGGTGTTTTCTAGGTCAATATTGTAAATTCTGTTCAGCAATACACTTGTCATCAGTGCCCCAGATAAGCAGTGTATCCACATACTTCACTCAGTTAACCTTTAACTTGCTGAGTAACTCGCAGGTTGATCAGGGTTTACAATGTCTAGCTGCTGATCAGGCTTTTTACCCAAAATACCCCTTTGTCACAAAAATGGAATGGTCTTAATTCAAAGAAAGAACAGTCCATTATATATATATGTAGCGGGTTAAGGGTTAAATATAGTAAGTTACCCAAATAATTTTCCAGACATTTGTTCCAGATACATGCACATTTTTTATTCTGCTCGCTTCAATGTCGATATCTGTTAACCTTTTACGTTAATCTCACATCTCAGAAAATGCTTAAACTCAATAAAACTTTACACATGTGTTCACTTTCATTTCGTACAGACGAGTTTTATAACTCTGTCATGAACGTTAAAGAATTATGCCACTTTCTACTTATTTTTCCAATAAATAGACAAGTCCTTGAAAGTCGAGCACACTGTCATCCTACAGGTCTTGTTTGTTTTTTCGAGTTAATGATTATTTTCAATTATTTTTAATTTGAGTGAAATACCATTACAGTTGCAAATGCTATCTAGGGCACTGAAGTCATTGCTAGACTTGAATAAATATCAAGAATAACATGTAATATAAATAACATGTATTATAAATTAAACGAATGCCACCTCCGAAAGCTATCGGCTGAAAAGAGCCCATAATTCTGCCGAACGTCTGCCAAAAGTTAATGGACTGGAACAGCATGACGAAATGAGAACTAGACTTCATACTGATATTTCCTACTACATCAAAAACCGTTTAGATATTCAGGAGGAGTAGCCATATTGATTTGCTAGACTAGAATTAAGATATTGAGTTCCCTTCGAATTAAATCTATTGACAATGTTAAAAGGATTCCAATACCAGCATAAGATATGAATTAAAAAATACTGTTACTCACTATAATTGTAAATTCTGTCTTAGTAATATTTATTTGTGTAGTTACTAGACTTGAATAAAGATGTTAAAAATATATATTCATATTAAAATCAGTTAAAAATGTTAAAATGATTCCAATACAGCAAAGGTTCTTATAAATTAAATTTAAACACATGAAGTTTTTGTAAATTCTGTCCAACAATATGAGTGTAGTTGCTGGACTTAAAGAAACTAATCTGCCAAATAACGGCAAAATTACACTACAAAACCGTTTCTATCAAGGTATTTAGGTCATATACTTATGTATATGTGCCAATTAAAAGTATAGAATTTTTCACTGGTTTTTAAAATACCCGTGATTGATATTGCCTAAAATGAATTATGAGTTGGTAACTCTTAATTTAACGCTCCAGTTTTGGGATTTGGTGTGGCTGACTAGGTTTAGAAATGGTGTATATATGTTGTAAAATTTGGCTAATGTTGGCAGGATAGCTACTTTAAATAAAGAGGTTGAATTACATTGTATATATTGAATCAATTGACAATGTTAAAATGATCCAATAACAGCATAACTTCATATGTAAATATACAGGAAATGCTGTTTTCTTATATCAATATTGTAAATTTGGAATAGCAATACTTTTCCATTGTAGCCTAGAATTTTGTTTTGAAAAATGTTTAAATGATTCCAATAAGATATCATCTTGAAAAAAACAATGCTGTGATTTCTGAAGTTTTTTTATGCATATAAAAGGCATATATAGTGGTACCTCTGTCCGTGCATTCATACCAAAAATGTTACTAAGTCAGTTGTATATGGGCACAATATCTCGGCCAAGTTCATTAATTGGCAACTTCATGAAATTAAAGTTGTCTGGACTCTAACTTGGATGTCTTCTCCAAGCCTAATCAAAATTGTATATGGGCATAATGTGTCGGTCAAGTTTAATAATCGGGCCCCATCGTCTGTATAATTTCAGAGTTATGCTCCTTTGAATATGGAATAGTAAAATTTCAGGCAATTACTGTTTGTCCGAAAAACAATTTCCTTAATAATATGTGAAGCAGTAGTGTGGGCATCTGCGTCTTATGGACGCAATTCTAGTTTCAAGTTAGATGTTAATTTTGTCTAGTAAAATTATTTTTGTGATTGCTTGACTAGAACAAAATATTGAATTGCATTCATATTGCACCAATTAACAAAGCAAAACTGCTTCCAATAACAGTATAAATTATAAATAAAAACAAATTCATAGTTTTCTTAAGGCAATATTGTAAATTTTGCCTAGCAGTATTTATTTGTGTTGAAGTTATACTGGAATAAAGTTGTTGAATTACGCCCATAAGGAATCAGTTGACAATGTTAAAATATTCCAATAAAACATAAAATCTTATAAATACAGATATTATCTTATCTCAATATTGTAGTCATTTCAAAGGAATACACTTTGCTTTGCTAGTCTAGTGTAAGGATTTTGAATAGTATTCTTATTGCATTCATTGACAATGTTAAAATGATTTCATTAGAGGGCAACACTTATATTTATATATATACAAAGAAATGCTGTTTTTCTTACCACAGTATTGTAAATTGTGTATTTCAGCATATTTATTGTCATTGTTAGATTTGAATAATGATTTTGAAAACATTCATATTGCTCAGTGGTAGCAATGGTGCCCATATTCAGTAGTAAAATGATTCAATTAGCAGCATCACTGTCTAAATTATCAAACAATGGCTGAAATTATAGGTAATAATTCACTTTATGTCAGACGCTGCAGTATTCCACGAACCTGTGATTCAGGTCTTACAGAGCTAGTGAATTATTTACCAAACAATCTACACAAATTGCTGTTTTGGTATAAAGACATAATGTAAGTTCAGTCTAGGAAATATGTATTTCCATTGTTGCAAGACTAGAACAAACACTGTGGACTACACTCCTTTGACAGCATTTATTGACACATGTTAAAATGATTCTAATAATGACTTAAAATTTGTATATATAATGAGAACAAAATGCTGTTTTGTTTAGTCAGAATTGTAATATTTATTTGTATTATTGCTAAACTTGAATAAAACCTTATTGCAACAATTGACAATGTTAAAATAAGTCTAATAATAGCATAACTTCTTTTAAATACAATCAAATGCTGTATTGGCCCAGTTGTTCAAAGAAAGGTTAAATTAACAGAGCATCAAGTCAAAATTTCAAATCTCTGAATTTCTGATAAACAAATATTTCTATCAGAAATTAAGCGTTTGAAAGCATTATGTTATCTTAAGAAGAAATGCAAATTAAAAACGTTTAATAGTACAAAACATATTTTTAAGAAAAACTATTTTGAAAGTGTATGCTAACCAAGGAGTACGCTAACCAATCTTTGAACAACTGGGCACATTATGTCTAGTAATATTTATTTTTGTTGTTGATAGACTTAAATATGTTGAATTGCATTCATATTGCATCAATTGACAATGTTTAAATTGATTCTAATATCAGCATATCTCATGTAAATTGCAACAAAAAAATGCTGTTTTCTTCAGTTATGTTGTAATTTCTGTCTAGCAATATTTATTTGTATTGTTGCTAGACTTGAATAAAGATTTTGAATAACATTCATATTGCATGAATTGAAACTGTTAAAATGATTTTAATAACAGCATGACTTTTTATAAATTAAAAACATTGGCTAAAGTTATAGGTAATAATTCATACGATGTCAGATGCTGCAGTGTTCCACATACCTGTGACTCAGGTCTTACAGATCTAGTGAATTATTTACCAAACACTACACAAATTTCCTTTGTTTCATAAAGACATTTTGTAAATCTAAGAAATATGTATTTCCATTGTTGCAACACTAGAACAATGTGAACTACATTCATATAACATTTATAGGGCTCAGTCTCGATGATAGTGTGTTCTAAATAAATTGAAATGGTCATTATGATTTCGGACAAACAGTTACTTACACTTTTAAATCATAGCTATATAATGTCAGACATTGTCTTGAGTAGTTTACACACTACAAGACATCATTGAGATTTAGCCCAGATTTATCCCTATTGACACATGTTAAAATGATTCCAATAAATGCATTTTTGTTTATATATAATTAAAAGATGCAGTTTCTTACGTCAGTATTGTCAATTCAGTAATATGTTTTGCTAGACTTGAATAAGATGTTGAATTGCATTCATAATTTCAACAATAGACGGTTTTGAAATAATTCTAATAAAAGCATAACTTCTTATAAATACAAACAAATGCTGTTTATTGTCTAGTAGTATTTATTTGTGTTGTTGCTAGACTTAAATATGTTGAATTGCATTCATATTGCAACAAATGACAGTGTTAAAATAATTCTAATATCAGCATATATTCTTATAAATAGAAAAAAACTGTTGTTTTTTCTTCAGTTATATTGTAAATCTGCCAAGCAATGTTTATTTGTGTTGTTGCTAGTTTTGAGTAAAGGGTTTGAATAACATTCATATTCTATCAATTAAAAAGACATGGCTCAAATTATAGGTAATAATGCATGCGATGTCAGATGATGCAGTATTTTGTGAATCTGTGACTCGGAAGTCTTACAGATCTAGTGAACTGTTACCAAACAATCTACACAAATAGGTGTTTTGCTTTAAAAACATTATTGTATGTTCATTCTAGGAAATATGTATTTCCATTGTTGCAAGACTAGAACAAACAGTTTAGACTTCATTCGTAGACTAATTGACACATTAAAATGATGAGGTATGATTTGTTATAAATACAAAATAATACTCTTTTTAAGCAGTCGGTATTGAAAATTCTGTCTTTCAATATTTATTTGTGTTATTGCTGGACTAGAATAAATATTTTGAATAACATAGATATTGCATCAATTTAAAATGTTAAAATTATTCTAATAATAGGATAACTTTTTACGCCCCTGCTATTCGAAGAATTGTGTAAGGGCATATATTATTACCCATGTCCGTCCATCTATTCTTGTCAGTCATTGCCCGTATTGTAAAAACTTGATAATTGTTATCCAATCTTCTCTAAACTTGGTCAAATTGTATATGGGCACAATGTCTTGGCCAGGTATCCCAATTAATGTCAGAAAGGTAATAGCCTTATTAAAATGTGAAGCAATAGCTGGGGCATCCATGTCCTATGGCTCAAATTATAGGTAATAATTCATGCGATGTCAGACACTGCAGTATTCACGAACCTGTGATTCAGGTCTTACAGATCTAGTGAATTATTTATCAATCAATCTACACAAATTGCTGTTTTGCTATGAAGACATATTGTAAGTTCAGTCTAAGAAATATGTATTTCCATTGTTGCAAGACTAGAACAAACAATGTGGGCTAAACTTATATAATATTTATTGACCACTATGTTAAAATGATTCCAATAATGGCATGAATATGTATACGGAAAGAAAACAAAATGCAGTTTTCTTCAGTCAATATTGTAAATTCTGTCAAGTAATATTTGTGTTATTGCTAGACTTGAATAAAGATGTTGATTTGGATTCTTAGTGCAACAATTGACAATGTTAAAATAATTCTAATAATAGCATAACTTCTTATAAATACAGGCAAATGCTGTTTTATCTCTAGTAATATTTGCTAGACTTAAATATGTTGAATTGCATTCTAATTACATCAAAATGATTCTAATATCAGCATATCTTCCATTCTACTATAGAATTTGCAGCAATTCTGTCAGAGCTGCAGATAAGAAGTTCTAGGTCCATTCTCCATGTTTTATCTTGATGTAAATGGAGGAAGAGGCTGGCGCCATATAACCTTTCATGTGTTGGTGCTCTTTTAAAACCCAATTCATTTCAATCAGCAAATCGTCTTATAACTTGGGAAAAAAAATATGCTGTTTTCGTATTTTGTAAATTCTGTCTTGTAATATTTATTTGTGTTATTGCTGGACTAGAATAAATGTTTTGAATAACATAGATATTGCAACAATTTAAAATGTTAAAATTATTCTAATAATAGCATAACTTTTTACGCCCCTGCTATTCGAAGAATTGTTTAAGGGCATATAGTATTACCCATGTCCGTCCATCTATTCTTGCGTCAGTCAGTGTGTCCATATCGTAAATGTTGTCTGGACTTAACTTTGATAATTGTTATCCAATCTTCTCTAAACTTGGTCAAATTGTATATGGGCACAATGTCTTGGCCAGGTATCCCATTTAATGTCAGAAAGGTAATAGCCTTATTAAAATGTGAAGCAATAGCTGGGGCATCCATGTCCTATGGCTCAAATTATAGGTAATAATTCATGCGATGTCAGACACTGCAGTATTCACGAACCTGTGATTCAGGTCTTACAGATCTAGTGAATTATTTACCAATCAATCTACACAAATTGCTGTTTTGCTATGAAGACATATTGTAAGTTCAGTCTAGGAAATATGTATTTCCATTGTTGCAAGACTAGAACAAACAATGTGGGCTAAACTTATATAATATTTATTGACACATGTTAAAATGATTCCAATAATGGCATTAATATGTATACAGAAAGAAAACAAAATGCAGTTTTCTTCAGTCAATATTGTAAATTCTGTCAAGATATATTTGTGTTATTGCTAGACTTGAATAAAGATGTTGATTTGGATTCTTATTGCAACAATTGACAATGTTAAAATAATTCTAATAATAGCATAACTTCTTATAAATACAGGCAAATGCTGTTTTATGTCTAGTAATATTTGCTAGACTTAAATATGTTGATTGCATTCTCATTACATCAAAATGATTCTAATATCAGCATATCTGCCATTCTACTATAGAATTTGCAGCAATTCTGTCAGAGCTGCAGATAAGAAGACTAGAACAAACAATGTGGACTACACTTATAAAAAATTACTTACACATGTTAAAATGATTCCAATAATGGCATTAATATGTATATGGAAAGAAAACAAAATGCAGTTTTCTTCAGTCAATATTGTAAATTTTGTCAAGTAATATTTATTTGTGTTGTTGCTAGACTTGAATAATGATGTTGAATTGCATTCTGGCAGCAGCAAAATACAATGTTAAAATGGTTTTAATAATAGAATAACTTCTTATTAATACAGGCAAATGCTGTTTTAGTCATATTTGTGTTGTTGCTAGACTTAAATATGTTGAATTGCATTCTTATTATATCAGTTGAGAATGTTAAAATGATTCTAATATCAGCATATCTTCCATTGTAAATGGATTGTCTACTATAGAATTTGCAGCAATTCTGCAGATCTGCAGGTAAGAAAGTTCTAGGCCCATTCTCCATGTTTTATCTTGATGTAAATGGAGGAAGTGCCTGGCACGTTGATTCCTGTTAGGCGCCATATAACCTTTCATGTGTTTGTGCTCCTTAAAACCCAATTCAATTCAAATCATCTTAAAAATTGTTGTTGCTAGTCTTGAATAAAGGTTTTGGATAACTATCATATTGCATGAATTGAAACATTTAAAATGATTTTAATAACAGCATGACTTTCTAGAAATTAAAAACAATGGCTCATAGGTAATAATTCATGCGATGTCAGTTCTGCAGTGTTCCACATACCTGTGACTCAGGTCTTATAGATCTAGTGAATTATTTACCAAACAATCTACACAAATTGCTGTTTTGCTATAAAGACATATTGTAAGTTCAGTCTAGGAAATATGTATTTCCATTGGTTGCAAGACTAGAACAATGTGAACTATGCTTATATAACATTTATTGACACATGTTAAAATGATTCCAACAATGGCATTAATATGTATACGGAAATAAAACGAAAACAAAATGCAGTTTTCTTCAGTCAATATTGTAAATTCTGTCATGTAATATGTGTGTTATTGCTAGACTTGAATAAAGATGTTGATTTGGATTCTTACTGCAACAATTGACAATGTTAAAATAATTCTGATAATAGCATAACTTCTTATAAATATAGGCAAATGCTGTTTTATGTCTAGTAATATTTGTGTTATTGCTGCACTTAAATATGTTGAATTGCATTCTTATTACATCATTTGAGAATGTTAAAATGATTCTAATATCGGCATATCTTCCATTCTACAATAGAAATTGCAGCAATGCATAGATCCGCTCTGTTAATCAAACATATATCTGACCATGTCAGTTGACCAGTTAAAATCATATGAGGTATTTACCCTGTTACATAAAGCACATGTTGTCCCACAAACAAACATTTTATACAATAGAACACATTGTAATGTTTGTGGCCAAAATTTAGCTTTGACAAGGGTGGGCGGGGTATATCAATTTGTACGGATCTATGTATTCTGCAGAGGTGCAGATAAGAAAGTTCTAGGTCCATTCTCCATGTTTTATCTTGATGTAAATGGAGGAAGAGCCTGGCGCCATATAATCTTTCATGTTTTGGTGCTCTTTAAAACCAATTCATTTCAATCAGCAAATCTTCTTATAAATTGAAAAAAAATATGCTGTTTCGTAAGTTGTAAATTCTGTCTTGCAATATTTATTTGTGTTATTGCTGGACTAGAATAAATGTTTTGAATAACATAGATATTGCAACAATTTAAAATGTTAAAATTATTCTAATAATAGCATAACTTTTTACGCCCCTGCTATTCGAAGAATTGTTAAAGGGCATATAGTATTACCCATGTCCGTCCATCTATTCTTGCGTCAGTCAGTGTGTCCATATCGAAAATGTTGTCTGGACTTAACTTTGATAATTGTTATCCAATCTTCTCTAAACTTGGTCAAATTGTATATGGGCACAATGTCTTGTCCAGGTATCCAAATTAATGTCAGAAAGATAATAGCCTTATTAAAATGCAGAGAAGTAGCTGGGGCATCCATGTCCTATGGTTCAAATTATAGGTAATAATTCATGCGATGTCAGACACTGCAGTATTTGCGAACCTGTGACTCAGGTCTGACAGATCTAGTGAATTATTTACCGAACAATCTACACAAATTGCTGTTTTGCTATAAAGACATATTGTAAGTTCAGTCTAGGAAATATGTATTTCCATTGTTGCAAGACTAGAACAAACAATGTGGACTACACTTATAAAAATTTACTGACTCATGTTAAAATGATTCCAATAATGGCATTAATATGTATACGGAAAGAAAACAAAATGCAGTTTTTTTCAGTCAATATTGTAAATTCTGTCAAGTAATATTTATTTGTGTTGTTGCTAGACTTGAATTAAGATGTTAAATTGGATTCTTATTGCAACAATTGACAATGTTAAAGTAATTCTAATAATAGCATAACTTCTTATAAATACAGGCAAATACTGTTTTATGTCTAGTAATATTTGTGTTGTTGCTAGACTTAAATATGTTGAATTGCATTCTTATTACATCAGTTGAGAATGTTAAAATGATTCTAATATCAGCATATCTTCCATTCTACTATAGAATTTGCAGCAATTCTGCAGAGCTGCACATAAGAAGTTCTAGGTCCATTCTCCATGTTTTATCTTGATGTAAATGGAGGAAGAGCCTGGTGCCATATAACCTTTCATGTGTTGGTGCTCTTTAAAACCCAATTCATTTCAATCAGCAAATCGTCTTATAACTTGGGAAAAAAAATATGCTGTTTTCGTATTTTGTAAATTCTGTCTTGTAATATTTATTTGTGTTATTGCTGGACTAGAATAAATGTTTTGAATAACATAGATATTGCAACAATTTAAAATGTTAAAATTATTCTAATAATAGCATAACTTTTTACGCCCCTGCTATTCGAAGAATTGTTAAAGGGCATATAGTATTACCCATGTCCGTTCATCTATTCTTGCGTCAGTCAGTGTGTCCATATCGAAAATGTTGTCTGGACTTAACTTTGATAATTGTTATCCAATCTTCTCTAAACTTGGTCAAACTGTATGGGCACAATGTCTTGTCCAGGTATCCAAATTAATGTCAGAAAGATAATAGCCTTATTAAAATGTAGAGAAGTAGCTGGGGCATCCATGTCCTATGGTTCAAATTATAGGTAATAATTCATGCGATGTCAGACACTGCAGTATTTGCGAACCTGTGACTCAGGTCTGACAGATCTAGTGAATTATTTACCGAACAATCTACACAAATTGCTGTTTTGCTATAAAGACATATTGTAAGTTCAGTCTAGGAAATATGTATTTCCATTGTTGCAAGACTAGAACAAACAATGTGGACTACACTTATAAAAATTTACTGACACATGTTAAAATGATTCCAATAATGGCATTAATATGTATACGGAAAGAAAACAAAATGCAGTTTTTTTCAGTCAATATTGTAAATTCTGTCAAGTAATATTTATTTGTGTTGTTGCTAGACTTGAATAAAGATGTTAAATTGGATTCTTATTGCAACAATTGACAATGTTAAAGTAATTCTAATAATAGCATAACTTCTTATAAATACAGGCAAATACTGTTTTATGTCTAGTAATATTTGTGTTGTTGCTAGACTTAAATATGTTGAATTGCATTCTTATTACATCAGTTGAGAATGTTAAAATGATTCTAATATCAGCATATCTTCCATTCTACTATAGAATTTGCAGCAATTCTGCAGAGCTGCACATAAGAAGTTCTAGGTCCATTCTCCATGTTTTATCTTGATGTAAATGGAGGAAGAGCCTGGTGCCATATAACCTTTCATGTGTTGGTGCTCTTTAAAACCCAATTCATTTCAATCAGCAAATTTCTTATAAATTGAAAAAAATATATGCTGTTTTCGTCAGTTGTAAATTCTGTCTTGGAATATTTATTTGTGTTATTGCTGGACTAGAATAAATGTTTTGAATAACATAGATATTGCAACAATTTAAAATGTTAAAATTATTCTAATAATAGCATAACTTTTTACGCCCCTGCTATTCGAAGAATTGTTAAAGGGCATATAGTATTACCCATGTCCGTCCATCTATTCTTGCGTCAGTCAGTGTGTCCATATCGAAAATGTTGTCTGGACTTAACTTTGATAATTGTTATCCAATCTTCTCTAAACTTGGTCAAATTGTATATGGGCACAATGTCTTGGCCAGGTATCCAAATTAATGTCAGAAAGATAATAGCCTTATTAAAATGTAGAGCAGTAGCTGGGGCATCCATGTCCTATGGTTCAAATTATAGGTAATAATTCATGCGATGTCAGACACTGCAGTATTTGCGAACCTGTGACTCAGGTCTGACAGATCTAGTGAATTATTTACCGAACAATCTACACAAATTGCTGTTTTGCTATAAAGACATATTGTAAGTTCAGTCTAGGAAATATGTATTTCCATTGTTGCAAGACTAGAACAAACAATGTGGACTACACTTATAAAAATTTACTGACACATGTTAAAATGATTCCAATAATGGCATTAATATGTATACGGAAAGAAAACAAAATGCAGTTTTTTTCAGTCAATATTGTAAATTCTGTCAAGTAATATTTATTTGTGTTGTTGCTAGACTTGAATAAAGATGTTAAATTGGATTCTTATTGCAACAATTGACAATGTTAAAGTAATTCTAATAATAGCATAACTTCTTATAAATACAGGCCAATACTGTTTTATGTCTAGTAATATTTGTGTTGTTGCTAGACTTAAATATGTTGAATTGCATTCTTATTACATCAGTTGAGAATGTTAAAATGATTCTAATATCAGCATATCTTCCATTCTACTATAGAATTTGCAGCAATTCTGCAGAGCTGCACATAAGAAGTTCTAGGTCCATTCTCCATGTTTTATCTTGATGTAAATGGAGGAAGAGCCTGGTGCCATATAACCTTTCATGTGTTGGTGCTCTTTAAAACCCAATTCATTTCAATCAGCAAATTTCTTATAAATTGAAAAAAATATATGCTGTTTTCGTCAGTTGTAAATTCTGTCTTGGAATATTTATTTGTGTTATTGCTGGACTAGAATAAATGTTTTGAATAACATAGATATTGCAACAATTTAAAATGTTAAAATTATTCTAATAATAGCATAACTTTTTACGCCCCTGCTATTCGAAGAATTGTTTAAGGGCATATAGTATTACCCCTGTCCGTCCATCTATTCTTGCATCAGTCAGTGTGTCCATATCGTAAATGTTGTCTGGATTTAACTTTGATAAGTGTCATCCAATCTTCTCTAAACTTGGTCAAATTGTATATGGGCACAATGTCTTGTCCAGGTATCCCATTTAATGTCAGAAAGGTAATAGCCTTATTAAAATGTGGAGCAATAGCTGGGGCATCCATGTCCTATGGCTCAAATTATAGGTAATAATTTATGCGAAGTCGGACACTGCAGTATTCGCGAACCTGTGACTCCGGTCTTACAGATCTAGTGAATTATTTACCAAACAATCTACACAATTTTTTTTTTTTTTATAAAGACATGATTGTAAGTTCGGTCTTGGAAATATGTATTTCCATTGTTGCAAGACTAGAACAAATAATTTGCACTACAAGTGTATAACATTAATTGACACATGTTAAATGATTCCAATAACAGCATTACTTTTTATAAAAATGAAGGTATAAAAAAGAAATGCAGTTTTATACACCAAAAAACAATATCTCTATTTATATAATAATAATTCACTTGATGTCATGCTGCAATATTCCATGAACATGCGCCTCGGATCTTACAGATCTAGTGAACAATTACCTTACAGTCTACAAACATTGCTAAAGTTTTGCTATCGAATGAATAAATGGTGTTTTACGGCACGTCGACACATAAATAGGTCATATTGTGTGCTATCGAGACATTATTGTAAGTTCACAGTCACTGAAAGTGATCCACTTCGTAAATGTCTATAGTAACACCAATTTAGTGTCCACTTCATAACTCTTGCTTGCATGAAGGGATTTCAAAATAAAACTAGGCACATTTACTCATCAAGACATTATGTGCCTAACTGAACACCATTGTCAGTATCTATAGTAAGGCTCATTTCTTTTCCCTCTACACAACGTGCATGCATGGGGGGATTTCGAAATAACTAGGCACATTTAGTCATCTCATAAAGACGATGTGCTGATCTTGACACCATGTCAGTATCTTCAAGGTCGAGGTCATCCTGAAGGCCATTCACTTCTGGTATGTTTACAGTTAAGGCCCATTTTGTGTCCTCTTCATAACTCTTGCATGCATTGGGAGATTTCAGAGTAATTTGGCATGTTTACTCGTCTCATCAAGATGATCTGCAGAAACCAACACATGTCAGTATCTTCAACATCAAGCTAGATCACCCTAAAGGCCATCTACTTCTTGTATGCTTATAATAAAGTCCATTTTGTGTCCGATCTACAATGTTTGCAGGCAAGGAGTGATTTTCGAATAAAGCAGCCCATTTATTCATCTCATCAAAATGATGTTCAGAACCCAACACGCATGTCAATATCTTCATGGTCAAGGTCACTGTCAAGGTCATTCACTTCTTATATGTCTGTAGTAATAATTCATGTGATGTCAGATGCTGCAGTATTCCGTAAACATGTGACTCGGATCGTACAGATCTAGCGAATAATTACCACACATTCTACACAAATTGCTGCTTTGCTATCGAGACATTATTGTCTGAAGGTCATTCACTTCTTATATGTCTGTAGTAAGGCCCATTTCTCGTCCCCTCTAATAGTACTTTATGCATGGAAGGATTGCTCATCTCATCAAGACTGTGCAGAGTCCAACACACATGTCAGTATCTTCAAGGGCAAGGTCACTCTGAAGGTCATTCACTTCTGATATGTTTATATTAAGGCCCATTTCTTGTCCGCTATAATAGTACTTTATGCATGGAAGGATTGCTCATCTCATCAAGACTGTGCAGAGCCCAACACCTGTGTCAGTATCTTCAAAGTCAAGGTCACTCTGAAGGCCATTCACTTCTGATATGTCTATAGTACAGCCATTTTCATGCTGCTTCAGAACTCTTGTATCCATGGACTCATCTCCACAAGACTGTGTGCAAAATCTAACCCAATGTCAGTATCTTCATGGACTAGGTCACTCTGAAGGCCATCATCTTATTGTAAGCCTATAGTCCCATCCAATTTACAACACTTGCATGCATGGAGGGATTTGAAAATAACAAGGCACATAATTATTCTCATCTCATCAGGACGATATGCGGAACCCAACACCATGTCAGTATTTTAACAGCAGCTCTTCTGATTAATTGAAAAAAGCTGTGTTTTCATTAGTTATAGTGTAAATCTGTCAAATATTTTATTTTTGTGTTGCTAGATTTGTAAATTAGTTTTTGGCCTCCACCACCGACTGTCAAGTCCAGCCGTCTGTCTGTCTTGACAAGTTTGTGTGTCTATCTCCTCCCACACATTTCAACCAATTGTTTTGAAACTTTACAGGATGCTAACCTAAGATGTCAAGATGTGCATATTGATTCAGCATCAAAACCGACTTTGTATTGCCACAATTATGAACCCTTTTTTTTAAATTTTATATTTTCCATTGATTGTTTTCATTGGGGCATGGACATATTTTAAGTTTCGAATAAAGTTCCAATAACAGCATACCCTCTTAGAAACTATAAAACAATGGCTCTAATTACATATAGTAATAATTCACATGATGTCAGATGCTGCACAAATTGGTGTTTTACTATCGAGACATTATTGTAAGTTCTCTGAAGGACTTTCACTTCTTATATGTCTATATAAGGCCTATTTCTCGTCTTGTACTGCATGCATTGAGGTATTACTAATCTCATCAAGACAATGTGCAGAGCCTAACACTCATGTCGGTACCTTCAATGATAAGGTCACCCTGAATGTCATTCACTTCTTGTATGTCTATTGTAAGCCCATTTATCATCTGCTCTAATAGTATTTCATGCATAGAGGGATTGCTCATCTCATCAAGACTGTGCAGAGCCCAACACCATGTCAGTATTATCAATGTTAAGGTCACCCTGAAAGTCATTCACTTCTTATATGTCTACAGTAAGGCTATTTTTCGTCTGCTCTAATAGTACTTCATGCATGGAGGGATTGCTCATCTCATCAAGACTGTGCAGAACCCAACACCCATGTCAATATCTTCAATGTTAAGGTCATTCTCTTCTTATATGTCTATAGTAAGGCCCATTTCTCAACTGCTCTAATAGTACTTCATGCGTGGAGGGATTGCTCATCTCAAGACTGTGCAGAGCCCAACACCATATTAGTATCTTAAATGTTAAGATCACCCTGAAGGTCATTCACTTCTTATATGTCTAATGTAAGGTCCTTTTCTCATCTGCTCTAATAGTACTTCATGCATGGAGGGATTGCTCATCTCATCAAGACTGTGCAGAGCCCAACACCCATATCGGTATCTAAAATGTTAAGCTCACCCTGAAGGTTATTCACTTCTTATATGTCTATTGTAAGGCCCATTTCTCATCTGCTCTAATAGTACTTCATGCATGGAGGGATTGCTCAACTCTTAAGACTGTGCAGAGCCCAAAACCCATATCGGTATCTTAAATGTCATCCTGAAGGTCATTCACTTCTTATATGTCTATTGTAAGGCCCATTTCTCATCTGCTCTTATAGTATTTCATGTATGGAGGGATTGCTCATCTCATCAAGACTGCAGAGCCCAACATCCATGTCAGTGTCTTCAAGGTGGAGGTCATTCTGCAGGCCTATTTCTTTTCCCTCTTCACAACTCGTGCATGCTTCATATGAAGGGATATCAAAATAACTATGCACATTTATTCATCTCATGTCGGTATCTTCAAGGTCAAGGTCACTCTGCAGGCCATTCACTTCTGATTTTGTCTATTCATAGTTCTTGCATATATTGAGGGATTTCAAAATAACATGGCATATTTCCTAATCTCATCAAGGCAATGTGCCAAATCCAACCCCATGTTGCTATCTTCAAAGACAAAGTCACCCTGAAGGTATTCACGTCTTATATGTCTTTAGTAAGGTGCATATCATGTTTACTTAATACCTCTTGCATGCATTGAGGGATTTTGAAATAATTGTGCACATTTACTCATCTCTTCCAGACAATGTGCAGAACTCAACACTCATGTCAGTATCTTCTAATTCATACGACACTGAAGGCCATTCACTTCTTTTATAGTAAGGTCCATTTCGTGACCATTTAATAACTCTTGCATGCATGGAGGAATTGCAAAATAACTAGGCACATTTATTAATCTCATCAAGACAATGTGTAGAATTCGACACCCATGTCCGTATCTTCAAGGTCAGGGTCACTTAAGTCTATTCACTTCTGATATGCCTATAGTAAGGTCCATTTCTTGTCTTCATTACTCTTGTATGCAAAGATGGATGTAAAAATATTTTGGCATATTTACTGCTCTGATGAAGGCAATGTGCAGAACTCAACACTCATGTCAGTATCTTTAAAGCCAAGGTCACTCTGAAGGCCATTCTTTTCTTATATGCCTAAAGTAAGGTCGGGCCATTTTGTGTCCAATTTGTAACACTTGTATGCATGGAAGGATTTGAAAATAACTTGGCACATTTACTCATTTCATCAAGATGATATGCAGAACCCAGCATTCACGTCAATATATTTACAGTAGAGTTCACTTTAAAGGTCATTCACTTCTTATATACCTATAGTAAGGCCCATTTTGTGCCCGATTTACAACACTTGCCTGCATGGAGTGATTTGAACATAACTTGGCCACCAATTTACTGATCTCCTCATGTCCATATGCAGAACCTAACACTCATGTCAGTATTTTAAAAACAGCATAATTATCTTCTTATCAATTAAAAAAAGCTGTGTTTTTTTTTAGTTATATTGTAAATTCTGTCTAACAATGTTTTTTATGTTGCTTTACTTGAATAATGTTTATGCCTCCATCACTGAATGGTGAGGAAGCATATATAAAGTTATCCATGACTGGCCATCTGGCCGTCCTGAAGTATGTACGTGTGTCCATCCCGAAAAGTTTGTGTTTCTATCTCCTCCCACATTTCTCTCCACCTCCCACATTTCTCAAATGATTGTTTCAAAACTTTACAGGATGCTTACCTATGATTTCAAGGTGTGCCTATATATTCTGTGTCAGTATCGATCTTGTATTACTGGAATTATGGCCCTTTTTTCTTTGTGGTGCAGTCGGTAGCGCGGAGGATTTGTAGCCGGAGGCCCTGGGTTCAATCCTCTGTGGTGCCATTGAGTTTCTTCGGTGTGTTCTTCGGCAAGACAGTTTTTCTTAGCCTTGTCTGTCAGATGGGGACGTAAACCGGGCGATCCCGTGTATCGGACTATCCTCCAAGCACGTTAAAGAACCATAGGAATCTATTTGATAATAAGAGTAGGGCACGGTTCTCAGATTCCTATGTATCCTCCCCTCTCTCTGGGGTGGCTCTAAATAACCTATACTGTGTTGATGAGCCGATAAACAAAATTCAGTTCAATTTAAATTTTACGTTTTCCATTGACTGTTTTCATTGAGGACAACCCTGTCCCATGGACACATTCTTAGTTTTGAATAACATTAATATTGCTCCAATTGACAATATTAAAATGATTCCAATAACAGCATACCCTCTTGTAAACTATCAAAGAATTGCTCGAATTAAATGGTAATAATTCATGCGATATGAGACGCTACAGTATTCCGCGAACATGTGACTCGGGTCCTACAGATCTAGTGAATAATTACCACACAATCTTCACAAATTGCTGTTTTGCTATCTAGACATTATTGTAAGTTTCTGATGGTCATTCACTTCTTATATGTCTATTGTAAGGCCCATTTCTCGTTTACTCTAATAGTACTTCATGCATGGAGGGATTGCTCATCTCATCAAGACTATGCAAAGCCCAACACCCATGTCAGTCTCTTCAAGGTCAAGGTCACTCTGAAGGCCATTCACTTCTCATATTTGTAGTAAGGCCTGTTTCTTGCCCACTCCAGAACTCTTGCATCCATGGAAGGATTTCAGAATAAGGTAGCACATTTACTCATCAAGACAATGTGCCAAGTCCAACCCCATGTCATTATCTTCAAGGTCAAGGTCACTCTGAAGGCCATTCACTTCTTTTATGTCTATAGTAAGGCCCTTTCATGCCTGCTCCAGAACTCTTGCATCCATGGAGGGATTTCAAAATATGTCCGCATATTTACTGATCTGATCAAGACAATGTGCAGAACCCAACTCTCATGTCAGTATCGTTAAGGTCAGGGTCACTCTGAAGGATGTTCACTTCTTGTATGTCTATATTAAGGTCCATTTTGTACCTGCTCCAGAACTCTTGTATTTATAGAAAGACTTCAAAATAACTAGGCACATTTACTCATCTCATCAAGACACTATGTGCCTAACTGAACGCCATTGTCAGTATCTTCAAGGTGGAGGTCACTCTTCAGGCCCATTTCTTTTCCCTCACAACTTGTGCATGCATGAAGGGACTTAAAAATAACTGCACATTTATTCATCTCATGTCAGTATCTTCAAGATTAAGGTCAATCTGCAGGCCATTCACTTCTGATTTTGTCTCTTCATAATTCTTGCATATATTGAGGGATTTCAAAATAACATGACATATTTCCTTATTAAGACAATGTGCCAAATCCAACCCCAGGTTGTTATCTTCAAAGACAGTCACCCTGAAAGTATTCACTTCTCATATGTCTAAAGTAAGGTGCATATCATGTTTATTTAATAACTTTTTGAAATTATTGTGTACATCTACTCATCTCTTCCAGATAATGTGCAGAACCCAACACTCATGTCAGTATCTTCAAATTCAACGTCACTCTGAAGGCCATTCACTTAATTCTTTTATAGTAAGGTCCATTTCGTGACCACTTAATAACTCTTGCATGTATGGAGGAATTGCAAAATAACTAGGCACATTTATTAATCTCATCAAGACAATGTGTAGAATTTGAAACACATGTCCGTATCTTCAAGGTCAGGGTCACTTAAGTCTCTTCACTTCTGATATGCCTATAGTAAGGTCCATTTCTACTTGTCTTCATTACTCTTATATGCATTGATGGATGTAAACATATTTTTGCATATTTACAGCTCTGATGAAGGCAATGTGCAGAACTCAACACTCATGTCAGTATCTTTAAAGCCAAGGTCACGCTAAAGGCCATTCTTTTCTTATACAGGGGTCGAATTTCACTCTTACGGACTCGCAAAATGCGAGTTGATTTTTCAGATTGCTACTGAAAATTTTGAGCACTGGCTTTTTTCTGCGCGTAGAAATAAATAGCACACATTTGATGAATATCACCCACGACAGACTGACAGAACCAACAAATGGTCCGACGACATAATATGTAGTCAAACCTCTCTCCAATTCCACATGATTATTTGCGTAACTTCATTGTCAAACGAAAATAAGTAAATGCAGTCTGTATCAGATTGACGCTTATCCAGTAAACAAGACTAGTGCAAGCATCTATACGTAATGAATCAATATCAACTTCCGGTAAGATAACTTGGGACTTTACACAATCGATTATCATGGCAGAATCGTCTGCTTCGTTTTTCAAAAGACAAAATGACGAGATGGAGTCGAGCGAACGCTGATATGTGTCTTGTCAATAATCATTTTTATTATTAGGTAAGGTTCACAATTCATAGTTTCATACAGGAAATTACCTTATCAACACAATAATGAATTAAAACAAACAAACGAAACAGTGCAGTAAACAGTACTGTACAGTGACAGTCTAGTATATAGTCAGTTATCACATAAACGTTTTACATCTATTCAAACACTATTTTGAAACAGAATTTATATCCCGTTATTACTTGAATAAAAATGCTAGTGAGAACCGATTTTAGCTAATGGATATTTTAGTCACTGGATATTTTTAGCTAGTGTCTAAATTTGTGAAATTCGACCCCTGTTATATGCCTATAGTAAGGCCGGGCCATTTTGTGTCCAATTTGTAACAGGTCATTCACTTCTTATATACCTATAGTAAGGCCCATTTTGTGCCCGTTTTACAACACTTGCCTGCATGGAGTGATTTGAACATAACTTGGCCACCAATATACTGATCTCTTCAGGTCCATGTGCAGAACCCAACACCATGTCAGTATTTTAAAAACAACACAATTATCTTCTTTTCTATTAAAAAAAGCTGTGTTTTCTTTAGTTATATTGTAAATTCTGTCTTAACAATATTTTTTATGTTGTTGCTTTACTTGAATAATTTTTTTGCCCCCATCACTGAATGGTGAGGGAGCATAATTATATAAAGTTAGCCATGTCTGGCTATCTGACCGTCCAGAAGTATGTACGTGTGTCCATCCCGAAAAGTTTGTGTTTCTATCTCCTCCCACACTTCTCACCGCCTCCCACATTTCTCAAATGGTTGTTTCAAAACTTTACAGGATGCTTATCTATGATTTCAAGATGTGCCTATATATTCTGTGTCAGTATCAATCTTGTATTACTGGAATTATGGCCCTTTTTTCTTCGTGGCGCAGTCGGTAGCGCGGTGGATTTGTAACCGGAGGCCCTGGGTTCAATCCTTCGTGGTGCCATTGAGTTTCGTCGGTGTGTTCTTCGGCAAGACACTTTCCCTTAGCCTCGTCCGTCGGATAGGGATGTAAACTGGACGTCTCGTTTATCGGTCTATCCTCCGAGCACGTTAAAGAACCATAAAAATCTATTTGATAATAACAGTAAGGCACAGTTCCCGGATTCCTATGTATCCTTTCCCTCTCTCTGGTACGGCTCTAAATAACCTATACTGTGTTGATGAGCTGTTAAACAACATTTAATTCAATTTAAATTTGACGTTTTCCGTTGACTGTTTTCAATGAGGACAATCGTGTCCCATGGACACATTCTTAGTTTTGAATAACATTAATATTGCTCCAATTGACAATATTAAAAATATTAAAATGATTCCAATATAAGCATACCCTCAGGCTCTTATAAACTATCAAAAATGTTTCGAATTATATGGTAATAATTCATGCGATATTAGACGCTACAGTATTCCACGAACATGTGACTCGGGTCCTACATATCTAGTAAATAATTACCACACAATCTTCACAAATTGCTGTTTTGCTATCTAGACATTATTGTAAGTTTCCTGATGGTCATTCACTTCTTATATGTCTATTGTTGGGCCCATTTCTCGTCTACTCTAATAGTACTTCATGCAAGGAGGGGTTGCTCATCTCATGAAGACTGCAGAGCCCAACACCCATGTCAGTACATTCAAGGTCAAGGTCACTCTGAAGGCTATTCACTTTGGAATGCCTGATATGGGAATGTCCATCCTTTCGTCTGTCCCATTTCTTGTCCTTTCAATAACTCCTGCATGCATGAAGGGATTTCAAAATAACTAGGCACATTTACTGATCTCATCAAGACACTATGTGCCTAACTGAACGGCATTGTCAGTATCTTTAAGGTGGAGGTCACTCTGCAGGTTAGCAACTTAATATATGCCTATAGTAAGGCCCATTTCTTTTCCCTCTCCATATTTGTCTATAGTAAGGCCAAGTTTGTGTCCATTTCATAACTCTTGCATACATGAAGGTATTTTAAAACAACTAGGCACATTTACTCATCAAGATATTATGTATCAAACACCATTGTCAATATCTTCAAGGTCACTCTGAAGGCCATTCACTTCTCATATTTGTCTGTAGTAAGGCCTGTTCCGTGCCCACTCCAGAACTCTTGCATCCATGGAAGGATTTCAGAATAAGGTAGCAAATTTACTCATCAAGACAATGTGCCAAGTCCAACCCCATGTCATTATCTTCAAGGTCAAAGTCACTC
The DNA here is from genome assembly GCA_037043455.1 of Cyrtodaria siliqua. NCBI lineage: Eukaryota > Metazoa > Mollusca > Bivalvia > Adapedonta > Hiatellidae > Cyrtodaria > Cyrtodaria siliqua. Next base: position 31,269 of record JAWPHD010019229.1, read on the forward strand.
TGAAGGCCATTCTCTTCTTATTTGTCTATAGAAAGGCCCGTTTCATGCCTGCTACAGAACTCTTGCATTTCAAAATATGTTCGCATATTTACTGATCTGATCAAGACAATGTGCAGAACCCAACTCTCATGTCAGTATCTTTAAGGTCAGGGTCACTCTGAAGAATGTTCACTTCCTGTATGTCTATAGTAAGGTCAATTTTGTACCCGCTCTAAAACTCTTGTATCTATAGAAAGATTTCAAAATAACTTGGCACATTTACTCATCTCATCAGGATGATATGCAGAACCAAGCACCCATGTCAATATTTTTGTGTTGCTAAACTTGAATAAAGATTTTGAATGACATTAATATTGGTCCAGTTGACAATGTTAAAATGATTCCAATAACAGCATGCCCTCTTCTAAACTATTAAAGAATGGATCTAATTATATGGTAATAATTCACGCGATGTCAGACGCTGCAGTATTCCATGAACATGCAACGCAAGTCCTACAGATCTAGTGAATAATTATGAAACTATCTACACAAATTGCTGTTTTGCTATTGAGACATTATTGTAAGTTCTCTGAAGGCATTCACTTCTTAAATGTCTATAGTAAGGCCCATATTGTGCCTGCACCAGAACTCTTGCATCCATGGAAGGAGTTCAAAGTAACTTATTCAGATAAATAAAACTTTCTCATCTATTAGGATGACCTGCAGACCCCAACACGGGTCTGTATCTTCAAGGTCAAGGTCATATTCTTATTATATAATAAGGCCGATTTTGTGTCACATGCTTTGAGTGATGGCACAAATACATATATCATCTAGATGACCTGCAAACCCCCCACCCCTCTGCACACCGCCCGACCCACACATGCCTATGCATGCCCGAGGACCTCTGTGATCCTTTGTGTCCCCACTCCCCCAGCATTTTTTAAAAGTTCTGTTTTTGTACTCTTCTTTGCCCCATTTCTCATCAATGACCAACTCTTATGATGAGCTTATCTTTAAAATGAGCTTATCTTTAAACCATTTCCCCCAAGAAAAATAATGTTTGTTTGTTTGCTTGTCTGTCTTTACTTTTCTGTTTATACTTTTACCTAGACAATTAACATACCTCAGCAGGGAAGATAAATTTAGAGACGTTTGATTTGCCTGTGCATCAGTCGGTACGTTAGTAATTAAAATGACAACGTTAATGTTTTTCTTCTCGTCCTTTCCTTCAACTGTGAGACCTACTGTGGATATTATGACCAGCAAAAAGAGGTGTGCATATATACTGTCATCGTTGCAATTCAACAATTTCTGCCTTATGTATTTTAATTGCGACATCTTGTAATGTTTTTCACGTGTGTCCTATTCTCACAAAACTGCCAGACATCATAGCCTAGCACAACTGTGGACATAATCGCCACGAGGTAGATGTATATATATCTTCTGTGTTTGATTTTGACATTTCTGATAGAGTTGTGGACCCTTTAAATCATAGTATGTTACTGTTTCTTGAATCTCTTATTCTTTTACACCTAAAAGGACTAGTCTCTCCAAACTTTATGTATCTGATCACCAGCATGTAGAGGTGTGCAGGAGTTATAATTGCCCTCAACTGAGAAAACAAGGTCAGAAGTAGGTTTCTGCTCAATATTTGATATTAAGCAGCAGAGCTACAGCCCTTGTTTAAATAAAACAATGCTACTTTTTTAGCTCGACTGATCAGAGATCAGCGAACTTCGCCTAGCACCGGAGCACCTCCGCCAAACTTTGCCCACGTCTGCAGGCCGTAGGGGCGTGATCAGAGATCAGCAGAGCTTATGCCGTTGTGAGGCGTCCGTCTGTCTGTCCGTCCGTAAACTATTTTTTCTAGCGACTACTCCTCTGAAACTACTGAATGGATTTTCATGAAACTTTACAGAAATGTTACCCATGAAGTCTAGTTGATCCTAGCAAAAATTCATGTTGATGTGAAATCCAAAATGGCCGCCAAATCTAAAAATAGGTTTTTAAAAAGCAAGTTTGTAGCGACTACTTCTTGAAAACTATAAGTGATATTGATATGGGACTTTTTCTAAAATGATCAGCATGAAATGATGGTTATCCAAGTCGAACATTATTTTGATTCGACGTTAAAAATGGCTGCCAGTGGCCATCTTTGTTTACATAGTTATATAATGAAAACGTGTAGCGACTACTCCTCTGAAACTACTTGACGGATTTTCATGAAACTTCACAGGAATGTTGCTCTTGATGTCTAATTGATCCTAGCAAAATTTCAGGTCGGCCGGAAATTCAAGATGGCCGCCATGGCTAAAAATAGATTTTCAAAATACAAGTTTGTAGCGACTATTGAAAACTATAAGTGATATTGATATGGGACTTTTTCTAAAATGATCAGCATGACATGATGTTGGTCCTTGTCAAAAATCGTTTTTCATTTAATTTTAAACATGGCTGTCAGTGGCCATCTTTGTTTACATAGAGTTATATAATGAAAACTTGTAGCGACTACTCCTCTGAAATTTACTTGACGGATTTTCATGAAACTTCACAGGAATGTTGCTCTTGATGTCTAATTGATCCTAGCAAAATTTCAGGTCGGCCGGAAATTCAAGATTGCTGCCACGGCTAAAAATAAATTTTCAAAAAACAAGTTTGTAGCGACTACTTCCTGAAATCAAAATCAATCAGTAGAGCTTCAAGGTCATTGACCTCTTGTTTTTATCAGATCTTCAAACTTGGTGAAAATATTTATATTAGCTGTTTATTTTAAAAAAGATATGTTTTATTTTGTAGATGAATCCGCAGAAATGAGAAGGCGAACAAACACCTCTGCCAGTAGAAATTGGATGGAGTGAACTTTAAATTCAATTTAATATAAAATTAAAATGTACACACTCTTTAATATATTATGCACCAAATAGTGATCATCTCAACTTCGGGATTTTGTTCAAGCAAGTTAACTGAAAATCTTGACAGTGACCTTCATTATAAAATTATTAATGGCCTTGGTCACAATATCGTTCATGCATCTGAATGCATTTAATGTTTCAGTTCCTAAGACATTTCAGATATTTTCACTTTTCAAACTTTTTATTTATGCATATTAACTAAACTACATATTCCTTCTAGAAGTAACTTGGGTCTATAAATTGACTTTCCTAGATGAAGCCACAGATGTTGTTACGGTGCTCGATTGGTTCTTCTACCAGACGTCAGATGGCGAATGAACCCAGCTGGTTTGAATAGCAAAGATACCTCCGGAATTTTATGCAGAGCCTCAGAGGTTAGGAGCTTTTCTTACAAACTATATCAATGTAATTTGTGGTATAGGTGAGGCAGATGGTATGATGTTATTGATTTTAAAAACATATATGACAAACAAATTATTGTTATATCTATATACACATCAGAAACTTTTTTCTGGCTATTAAAGAACATTTCAACAAGTAGCTTTAGTGAAAGTCTCGACTCCATGTTTTGAATTTTTAGGCATGTATTACGACATGGCATTATGTTTTGTCTGTCCATCTTTTTTGTGTGTTTATGTGTGTGATTGAAACAGGGAATGTCTGTTGCAGGGTATTAATGTCTATTTGACAATCAAAAACGCTTTTGCATATATCCTGATATTTTATGAATGGGGGGGAGTGGGGGGGGGTCCTACCCCTCTGCATGTGACGATGTGTTTGCAGTGGTTGTATTCTACCCCGGCAACCACACGGGGAGGGCTCCCATGGAACCCCAAATTGTGATGGCCCATAAAATGTGCAATAAAGGCAGATCTAGGTTTGCATGTAAGCATGTTTATATCTATAATTTTGGTTTGGGATTTGTTATAGCATTATGCATCTTATTACTTCACCCATATTGGGGCATGGGCTCCCTCCTCCCCCCACCAACTCCCACTCCCCTCCACACTATATTTTTTTATTTTTTACTTTTTAGCTCTGCTGGCCTTATGGGATGCTGAGTTGTCCGTCGTCCGTTCGTCCGTCCGTCGTCCGTCGTCCGTCCGTTGTTAACTTTTGTCTCGTTAAGACGATAGGGCCTTCATTTTTCATCCGATCTTTACCAAACTTTAACAGGTTGTTAATATCAATGAAAGCTCGGATGAGTTCGAAAACCAGCCAGATCGGACAAGTAACAGCAGAGTTATGGCCCTTGATTTAGTTAAAAATGCTATATTGCTAAATTTTGCCTCGTTAAGACGATAGGGCCTTCTTTTTTCATCCTATCTTTACCAAACTTTACCACATCGTTAATATCAATGAAAGCTCGGACAAGTTCGAAAACCAGCCAGATCGAACCAGTAACAACGGAGTTATGGTCCTTGATTTAGTTAAAAATGCTATATTGCTATATTTTGCCTCGTTAAGACAATAGGGCCTTAGTTTTTCATCCTATCTTTACCAAACTTTACCACATTGTTGATATCAATGAAAGCTCGGACAAGTTCGAAAAACAGCCATATCGGACTAGTAACAGCGGAGTTGTAGCCCTTGATTTAGTTAAAAATGCTATTTTTTGCATCGTTAAGACGATAGGGGCTTCGTTGTTCATCCGATCTTTACCAATCTTTATCAGATTGTTAATGTCGTTGAAAGCTCGAACAAGTTTGAAAAACAGCCATATCGGACCATTAACAGCGAAGTTATGGCCCTTGATTTAGTTTGCTATATTTTGCCTAGTTAAGACGATAGGGGCTTCATTGTTCATCCGATCTTTACCAAACTTGATCAGATTGTTAATATCAATGAAAGCTCGAACAACTTTGAAAACCAGCCATATCGTACCAGTTACATTGGAGTTATGGCCCTTGATTTACTTCAAAATGATATATTTTGTCTCGTTAAGATGATAAGGCCTTCATTTTTCATCCGATCTTTACCAAACTTCATCATATTGTTAATGTCTATGAAAGCTTGATCAGGTTCAAAAAACAACCAGATCGGCCCAGTAACAGCGGAGTTATGGCCCTTGATTTTGTTAAAAATGCTATAATTTGCCTCTCGTACAAAAGGGCCTTCATTTTGCATCTGATCTTTGCCAAACTTTACCAGCTTTTACGACTGTCTTTTTTATATTATTTTAAATTCTATTTTAGTTATAATTTTATTTTTTTTAAATTATTTCTTTTTTTTTTCATTTTTTTTCTTCTTTTTTTTGGAATTGATTCCTTTTTATATGTATCTATATATATTTTTTTTAGCTCTATGTTGGACCAGTTGGACCAGTAACAGAGGAGTTGTGGCTCTTGATTTAGTTAAAAATGCTATATTTTGCCTCAATACGGTATAGCCTTCATTTTTCATCTGATCTTTA
>JAWPHD010019230.1:0-36565 GCA_037043455.1 Cyrtodaria siliqua
TTTTACAGTTCGCCACTTTGCTTTTCTCTTTAATTGTACGATGAACGGACAGGCTGTGGACTCTAGGATGACGCCTACCTAAAGCCTAATGGGACGGTGGCGTTTGATGTTTGTCTATGATCTTTCTTGTCGTGCCCTTAATGGTTTATTCTTTTGTTGCTCTGGCTTCTGCCAATTCATTGAATACCTTCATTGTGGCTTTCTAGCCTATTGTTTTTTTGTATTATATTTACACGAGCATATTTGTGTTTTACTTATATTGCCTATTGATGCTGCCTTGTTAGAGATTAGATCATGGCTTTTTTTTATTTAAACTGTTCTGTTTTAATGGGATGAAAGTAGGGTAAGTGTGAGGTTTGGTGCACCCTAGAACCGGTTTAAACCCCCAGTGGCCTACTTTGCCACTGACCGTTCGAAGGCGGTAGCCCTATTGTCAACCTTTTGTGTTTGTGATGTCGTTTGCATTGAATATTACTTTTGCCTTCTTGTTTGTCTGTTTGCGTGTTTGTTTCTGTGTTTTGTGGTTGACTGTCCTCCTTGAATGCTACTTTCCCTGTCCGATCTTTTTATATTTCTTCATAGCGATAAGGGACAGTGCTTTGAAGGAAAGTCATAAGGAACTGTGCAATATAACAGGCATAAAGAAAAGCAGAACAATACCTTACGATCCACAGGGAAACTGAATGGTTCAACGTTTTAACAAGACATTTCTAAACATGATGGGTACAGTGGATGATCATGCATACAATGCTGCTAAGCACGAGAGTACCAACTACTCTCCATTCTATCTTATGTTTGGTAGACATCCACGCCTTGCTATCGATATATACCTTGGTTTACTATCGGCGGATGTGAAGCGTACTAGCCACCTAGACTACTGCGACAAACTTAAGTCAAGGCTGGCAAATGCATACGACAAAGCATCTAAAGAAGCCATGAAAGTGAGTCAAAAGCAAAAGAAGTAAAGGAAAACAAAAGCTGGCCGATACTTGTGACGTCCAGCCATATGTTATTCGCCGGCAACCGATCCTAGACATTCCTGTGTTTGAGGTACAAGCCGAAAATGCTCCTCATTCAAAGTTAAAGCTTCTTCATCGGAATATGCTTCTTCCGTTCATTGGCTTGCCTTGTCCTGAAACAGAATATGTGGCTGCAAGTAGGACCTTACCAAAGACAAGGTCAACTACACTCCAGAGTCTAGACGAAAGCCAAGATGATGGTTATTTGGACAGTTCTGACAGCAGTTCGGAAGACGATACGATGACAGAACCATCTGCAGTTCATCCATCATTGGAAGAAACGTCCATGAAGTATGGTATCACTATAACGCGTAACCAAAGCGGGGAACCCAAGTCGGCTGAAACACCACCATTGCAGAGGGGTCAACGACCCAGAAAACCACCACAACGACTTCATCAGACGGATTGGAGAAAGTAAGTAAATACAAATAGCTGTTACTGTATATGAAATCAGCGTGGCATTGAGTAGGAATGCCTATAATTGTATTCATGTTTTGCATTTCCATAATAGGTATCCGATCGAGTGATATATATCAGTGGATAATTATTTAGTTTGTTTGTGTTTGATCTGTAGGATTTGTTTTCTTCATCAGATATTTTACTATTTCTACTTCTTAAGCAGGAGGCATTTCTGGCATGCTGATTTGGAGTGCCAATATTGTATAGACGACATGAACATGTTAACTCATATTATTGTGTTTTTTTCTATATCTACACACTGACGTCATTGCAATGTGACATACATAATGTAACCATTTGAATGTGACACGTAATACTTAGTACACGTTTATTTAGTAACATCAAAAACCGACAAGAACGTTTATAAAAGATTTTGATGGATGTATAGGCCCCATAATAGGTATATATGTATAATTAACCTTACCAACAATTGATTTAGCCGTTGTCGGAGTTCGTTCAGATTTTGGTGTTCTGTCGTACACTGGTTTGGGTCTCATATGTTTGGGGAAGAACATGAGCGGAAACGATATACAGATCGAAATGATGCCAAATATGACAAAGCCCAGCCACCAGGCGCCGATCCAGGACGGATGGCGAGGGAATATGGGTACGTCTAAAATAAGGATGTAACAATTATACATACAGTTGCCCAAATGATAAACACATTTAAATCGAACTTGGTACTGATCTCGCGAAATATGTGCTGTGTATTCAGTTTTGTATTTAATATAATCCTATGTGTGTTTCATAATGTTCGAAGATGGTGTTTAGCTCAGTTAAATGATACGATAATGACTATAATATGTTGAATAAATGTTTATAAAAAGTCAGGATTTAAGTATAATGTTCAACAGTACACATATTCATACGACTGTGCCATTCCAGTTCCTAAAAAGTCAAGTCTAGAGCGAGAATGTTTTGTTTTCCTGGTACTGATAAGTCACGTGGTTATCATAATACAAAGTCATTTAACTACCTGCTCTTAATAAGACACGTGATAATCATTTACCTTCTAAAGTCACATACTGCTTGCTGAATAGACCACCGACAGCAAATGCGATAGCAGGACCAAATATACCGACACCCGATACACTACCAAAACCCGATACACTACCAAAATTCCTTAACGTGAAATTCACGTGAAAAAAAAATAACGTGAAATTCACGTTAAGTTCACGTGAAATTCACATGAAAAGGTAACATTCCACTAACGTTAACTAACGTTAAATTATTTTCAACGTGAAATTCATGTGAAAAAAAATAACGTGAAATTCACGTTAAGTTCACGTGAAATTCACATGAAAAGGTAACAATTCACTAACGTTAACTAACGTTAAATTATTTTCAACGTGAAATTCATGTGAAAAAAAAAATCACATGAAATTCACATGAAAAGGTAACAATATACTAACGTTAAATTATTTTCAACGTGAAATTCATGTGAAAAAACAACGTGAAATTCACATGAAATTCATGTGAAAAGTAACATGAATTTATTTTTAACGTGAATTTCACGTGAAAAAATAAAACAGAGAACTGTAATTTGTAACTGTAAATTTATCTTTTTATTACATGCTATTTTATTTTAATACCATATTATAACACTCTTAGAGTGTGAGTTTTATATACACATTTCATATTACAAGTTTATAATATTTTGATAGTTAACAAGGAAAACAGGTTCATATTCCCTGCCTGGAAATTATATTTCTCGAGCCATTATTTAATCAGGGGTGTAGCTGGATGAATTTGATGGGGTTCCAAGGGGCAACTGCCCCTTGGTCATAGTTGCCCCTTGGTCAGGGAGGCTCTTGACGTTCGTAGATTTCATGATTTTTAGCTTAGATTAAATGTATGTATACTTCAAGCGAAAGAAATCGCACATGTAAAGTCAATTCAAATATTATACATGTATTTATATTTTGTATAACAAATTAAAGCAAGGGCGCAACATCTCTGCTGGGAATATGTTACCCCTATAAATCTCCTACCCCACTTCGGATGTTATTGCATTTTCAGACCATTTATTTTTTTCATTTTTTCTGACGAACTGTACGTCCGGGCCTGTTAATTATTTCTTGAGGGCTATTCCATTAAGACATACCTGGGACACCAGGAAGGCAATGTCATAAACATCTATGGGTGAATCCTGTTTTCTGAAATTTGGTTCTTTAAACTCACTTTGCATCTATGAATGGGTGTTCAATTACAAAAGTGCCTTCCTGGGGTCACATGTATGTTTTAATGGAATAGCCCTGACAGGATCTTTAAAACTAACATAAACAATAGTCATTTTGATAGGAAGAGGGTGGTGGGGTTGAGTTGTTTTTTAAATAATTATTCGAGTTATCTGGGTAACGAAACCATTCTTCCAATGTCGACGCATGGATTTAAATCTATCTTGAATAATTAGCTGTCAAAACAGTGATGTTGATTAGAGCTAAAATCTGGTCTTATCAGTAATTATTGACGGGTTACTACACATGTAAATTTGTAGTAGCCTGACTGACTCGATAGGACTTACTGGTAGCCCGGACATCCAACTTGTGATAGCCCGCGTGCTCCGGGCATGTGATTTGTCGGACCCTGTCCAGTGATAAGCAGCCTTGTGTACAAATATTAAAATAATCTGACAATATATCGAGCGGGAACTGCCAATCCACTTAACTTTAAGTAAAAAATTGGCATAGCTTACACAATGACTTCATAAACAGTAATTATATTGGAGAGAACATGAAGTCCAAATAAATGCTTTTACATATTTAATATGAAACTGAATAACATTATAACATTATGGTTGTTTTATAAATTGTATTTGTATGGACTACGGTAATTGTTCCAGGTTGCCTCCAGTCCCTTTAAACATGCATCTTTGTCTTTACTATGAGTAAGTCTATACATATTAATGAAAAACAAAGTGTGATCCTCCTTATTTGATGTACTTTGCTATATGTTGCTGTTGCGTTTTCATTCTTAAACTGTCTATTCCCTTCTCTCATATGCTCATGTTGCATCTTCCCCAGAATGGTCATGAATTACACGAAGGCACTGGATAACTGCACCAACTGGCACATACAGTATATCTCATCATCGGAACTTCACTTAAACAACTTCACTTAAACCCGTATGCCCAATTAGTTGTCCCCCATATTGTGCCTTTAACACAACTGCAATTTCAACCACATTATTAGAACCAGTCACTCGAATCAGTTGTTTCACTTTTACAATTTCTTCCTGAAATAGTGATAAAAACATGGATTTAATAATATTATTTACTACATTTATAGAATAGCATTACCAAACACCCAACTTGCTTCTTAGTAATCTAAATCCCAAGCCCCTACATAAAATAGCATTAGAACACCTCATATTATTATTCTGGAAATGCAGTTATTTATCAATGTTGTTTTTAGTATAAAATCCTTTTTTACGGCTCCAAAAGAACTTTGCATTGAAAAACACACTTTATAAAGTATAAAATATGTAAATGTAGATGGCTGCTGGGGTGTCACAAAACAGTCAAATCTACCTATTTCCACCAAATCCACCCAAATCTACCCCTAAACATCACAAATCCACAAAAAATCTACATTATACAGTAGTGCAATGATGTTATTGTATCAAATATCACAAACAAATAAATCATTTTAGCAAAATGAAGATGTAGTTGTTAATTTGTTACCGAAAGGAAAGATAGGAAAGAAAATATCTTTCAAAATTGTCAATACATATTCCGTAATGCTAGTTACTTTGCATCCCATTTTATTATTTTAATACAAACAAACACCTAAAACAATTGAATAAAATCATGTATTATTTTAATAATAAAATCAAACACATACATTTTTTTAATCAAATCATGTAGCAATAAATAATGAAAAAAACTAACTACAACGCGTCATACATCAACTTTACATGTTGTTATCACAGTGTGTGTACAATTAACTAATGTTGTTATCACGATGTGTAAAAATGACGCGAAAATTGTAATCCGTAACAAATTAACAACTACATCTTTATTTTGCTAAAATGATTATTTTTTTGTTATATTTGATACAATTACATCATTGTAACAATTACATCATTGTACTACAGTATAATGTAGATTTTGTGTGGATTTGTGATGTTTAGGGGTAGATTTGGTGTAGATTTGGTGGAAATAGGTAGTTTTGGGTGTTACCTGGCTGCTGTCGCATGTCAAGCAGCTGTGGGCATGTCACAAAAGATGATTTAATTATATGGAAACCAATGAACCCATGCTGGGGTATAAAAAAATGTTTAAACCTGGGACGTGACATCATCTAGATTCAAACCCAGGTCTTCTGGGTCGAGAGGCAAGTTAGTCTCATTTATTCGTCATCTGGGGTGTTGTTTTTTCACATACGGATGTTTATAAATGTACCCACGCTGTCGAAGGACAGTGCATGCCATTGTAGGATGGCGCATATCAAAAGGTGTATCGCCATTCGTAATAATAGACGTGCATTTTATCCACTAAGAGGCGAGTATGCGCACTACCATAAATTATTAATCATTTTAAATAAAAAACAATACTAACAACTTTATGAAGACGAACGTTTATCAAGACTGTCATCATGTACGTATGGTTTGAATTGAAGGAGAACCATGTATCTTTATCTCCTTCATCAATACTTTTGAAATTAGTAAATGTCTGTGATGGCATTCCACTCCAAGCCGACGGGAATGTCTTCAATAATTACTGACTCATCCAATATGGTTTGTCCATCCGACATTTGTAGATTCCTGCCTCATTTAACCGTCGTCCAAAAAATCATTGTTTGATCCTTTGTTAATGTTAGGTCCTTGAACTGACATTCAGAATAATTGTACGGACACATTTGACACCCTTAGTGTTTGATAAACAAGCAAGCGATACACGAACATTTTGGATCGTTCTAATAACATGACATAATATCTACGTGTTTCAAATGTTTGTCATATAAATAGGGTAAAGCGAAATTTCCACAAACTGAAATTTCCACAAACTGAAAGTGCGCCAACCTGTCAAAATTATGTCAAAATAAACGGCCCATACCCGAATAGAAAAGACTATAAATACTGATGTCGTCATTTGGGAATATATACTATGACGTAGATATCTGAAAACACAGTTGCAAGAAATTGAAGACACACTATTATACGAGATATATGTAAAGGTAAATAAGTTTTTAGACGAAAGGGATATAATAAAATGATAACCAAGTCCCATTCATTGTTGACGATGAGAAAAAATATCGACATAGGTTTTTACCTGACCGGCGCGCGATTTTATGGCAGACGAAGCGTTCTTCCAAAACATCAACAAACGAACAAAGATAACATTAACAGGACTTATGCATCGACAGAGGTATGTATAAACTGTATCGGAATGAAACAATATGTGTAGTGAGTAACGGCTTATTTACATAAGCCGAGTTTCTTTACATAAGACGAGCGAAACATTTGAGAGACACTGAGTGAACGTTTTCAATGTTTTGATAATTGTGCACGCCACTTTGCAGAAAACTGGTCAGCACATAATTTCTTCGATAACATCTCATACTTCTAAGGCCTTTGCCAGAGTTTCTTATTTTTTAACTTCGTCTGAAAAGGTTGACCGTTCCAACTTTATTAAGATTGATATACCAAATATTTCGGTTCAAATAGGTAAATAAATATATTGATAATCGTTTTAGATGCTTGAAATGTTAATTCAGTGCAAACTTTCTTAGATATATTTACTTAAAACCAAGTATCGCGTGAGTGGAGATCCCCGGTGTTTTTTACTATAGAAACCGCACTGACCGTAAACAGCCAGATGAAATACCAAAATCTTAAAAAGGGTTGGTAAGGTCAGAAAACGCTTGGATTACCAACTGAGCTAACCGAGCTACCAGTTAACCAATATCACCACATTTGTGCGGCCCCATTTGTGTATCCACTAATACATGGAAGTGGATGAACCCCGATCAAATTTGCTAATAATAATATGGAAAAGACTGACCTCATTTTTATTTTCGAGGCAATTGTCAATCAGTATAGATGTAGGCTTTTATTGAAACCATGTAAATGACTATATGTTTAAAGATCACCGGTAGGTTAAATAGCACCGTCAATATACAACCTTTAGAATATAATTAATCTAACTTTTTTAAACCAATTTTTAAATAGCCCATCAGACTACCCAGAAAGAAATATTAGTAGCATTAATACTATGACTAGTCTGGGGCTTCCGGTCTAGTGCTAATTTCAAGCCTTGCTGGTTGTGTATGTGTGCATTCATGCTGTACTATTATATTTGAAGATGAATATAAAAGGGTGCATATAAACATTCCATATCCTGGATGCTTCATACCCAGACTAGTTTTTGGTACGAAATGCCGGATGCAAAATAGAATTATATGCGTGGTTACATGCTAAAAAAAATTAGATAGGTAGGGAAAATATTTGATTTGATATTTCACCTCCCTTTTTTTTTTTTTTTTCACTCAATACTTTAAAATCTAATTATAATAAACTAACTACAATACATATAGGGATGTTGCATCCAAATACTACAGGAAGTGTTTTTTTCTGAAATGGGACATAAGGCCTAAAAAAAATATCTGTGTGTTTCTGGTTTCACCCTGTCAAAAAGTTAGGGTACTAGGTAGGTAGGAAAAATATGTTTTTTTAGATATTTTTTTTTATATATATTGTTCGCATCTATTAGGCCATTTTTGTACTAAGGCAACTTCTTGATAACCTTTGAAAACAGTTTGGATCCAGATAAGATGCTTAACAACTCTGGCTAATAAAATTATCATTTGAATAAAAATATTTGTTGTTCGATTGTAATATTTCCAATTTTTTTTTTGCTTAAAATATTTAGGGTCGGCGGTGAAAAAGTAGGGTCGTTTTTTTGTTAGGCCTAAGATACAGGCAGCAGTAAATGTACAAATGGTGTTGACGTCACCACATACCATATTGTTTTTAATTAGCACCCCCGGAGGCCTGCGTGACATTTTCTGAAAGTGGGGGTTGGGGCACCTATTAAAATACTCTTCGTAAGCCAATACACATTTTAATTTCCTTATATAACGCTAAAAAATGTTATGTTACGGAAATATAGAATTAAATTCATAAGTGTGTGTATACAGTTTCTTGGATTTTAACCACTTTTCTTGGATATTAACCACTTTTACACCTCAAGGTAAGATTTTTATTTTTTTTTAAAGTAGGGTGGGGCGCTAATTAGAGAGGGAGCGCTAATTAGAAACAATATGGTAGTTTTTTTTTGTTGTTTTTTTAAATTGGAGTCGTTTCATTAGGACATTTACTGAACTAACTTTTGGGTTAATTACAATATTTCTGCACTGGCATGTTCATGCCTGTTAGGCGCCATATAACCTTTCATGTGTTGGTGCATCTTAAAACTCAATTCAATTCAATTTCTGCACTGAATGTCTATCTGGGAAAAAACCATATGTAGACAGTATTCACCTCCTTGGAAAATGTACTGTGACACCGTTTGAGATGTTTATGTTTGGTTGACAGTAAACTGGCTAAAAATGGCCCGGATGACTGTGCGTTCTGTGCAAAATTTGGAACTTCTTGGATTGTTGTCAACAGTAATGGAAGTTTTTATTGTCAAAGTAGTGCATAACAGGTGTATTTATTCAATAGTGCTTACAGGTCTCACACCTCAATTAATTTTCCCATAGGGAAAGATGGGCAGCAGACATTGTTGTTGGTTTAATATCTTCAGTATAGCCGAGACCAGTAATTTAAAACAATAAAGTACATAATGTAGCCAGGTTTGATGTTTTCTTGCTCATGTTTATGACACCTATGGAAAATACAAAATTCATACACTTAATCTAGCTGAATTTGTGGTGCTAATAGGTCAAACACTTCTGTAATTTGAATGAAACCTATCAACATGGGATTTTCTGTATCATCTGTATGTCAATTAAAGCAAAGAAAACACTATTTTTCAAATTAAAAATTGCCTAAACTTAAGAAAAAAATATAATTCTCTGTTTTGCTTTTGTCTCTAGGTCCGTGAGCTTTCTGGGGAGAGGTGTGAGACCTACCGAATGGAAAGAAAACTTAATTAAACTGGATTTTTGTGTCGCCTTTAAGAAGAAAAATGCAATACATAGGGATCACTTTGTCGTCCGTCACGAAAACGTTGGCTATAACTTTCTCATTTCTTGAAATTTCTGCATCAAATTTTCAATATATAGGGTACTCATCATGTCAACATCGTCATGACATACTAAAATATGAAGGTAAACTAATGGTCACAATGAAGGTCATTATATGGGTTAAATACTCAGTTTTTCCTTCATGAAAACTTAACGTTTGGCTATAACTTTCTCATTTCTTGATATTTCTTTGTCATACTTTCAATATATACTCATCATGAAAACATTGACATGACCATACTAAAATATAAAGGTCAATTTCACACTGAAGGTCATTATATGGGTTAAATACTCATTTTCTTCACAAAAACTTAACGTTGGTTATAACTTTCGCATTTCTTGATATTTCTTCATCAGACTCAATATGTACTCATCATGACAACATCGACATGGCCATACTAAAATATAAAGGTCAAGGGCGTGCTGAAGTTTATTGTATGGATTAAATACTATTTTTTTTCTTCACGAAAACTTAGGCCAGTTTGTCAAGGTCATTTATCTCATGGGTCCAATAAACCTTGTTATACTGACAGGGGACACATCCAGTTTATTATTAATAGTATTTTTTTCCCCCCCCATAAATGTTTAGGGTCGGCCCTTAAAGGGACACACGGCACTCACGCGTCCCGTTAGTTTTCCTCTTAACTGACATTTTAAAGTCAAAATGATGCACGATAAGTAAATTGAGGAGCAAATTTTAAAGTTTGAATAAAACTCAAGATTGCCATGAGTCCCTTTAAAAACGGGGTCTGTCGGGAAACCGAAACCGCACATATAAATGTATTTGGCCTAATTTTTCAAACAATCTCTATAATCATTGAGAGTTTTGAAAAAGGTGGACGAATTATCAAAATCGGATGATATTAAAGGGATTGATGCACTATTTTCAAACAAGATTTATTTAAAAGAAAAACTTGAAAAAAAGCGAAATAAATTATCAAAATATTATGAAAAATAAAGGAGATATGACCAGTTAACAATTTGCAAAGAACATAATTGGAGGCGGCCATCCTGGAACGATGTCATTGCGTCTTTTTACCATATAATATTATGTCATATTGACAAAATACAAAGAAAAAGTGATTTTCTTTGCTTTAAAATACATTTTGTGAGTATGCCATATATGGTAAAAAGAGATGACATCATTGTTTCAAGATGGCCGTCCCCATTTATGTTTTTTTGCAAATTTTCAATAGTTCATATATCCTTTATTTTTCACGGCATTTTGATTTTGTGAGTGGGGTGGGGGTGGAATTGAATTGGAATATTGTTCAATGTGTCATGAACACATTATAGGTTATTTAGAGCTGCCCCAGGGAAAGTTGAAGGTCTATTTTAACTTATTGAATATTGTTCAACGGCTCGTGAACACAGAGATTATTTAGAGCTGCCACAGAGAAAGTTGAAGGTGTATTATAACTTATTGAGTTGGGGAACATTGAATTGAATATTGTTCAACAGTTCATGACCACATAGGTTATTTAGAGCTGTCCCACAGAAAGTTGAAGGTATATTATAACTTATTTAGTGGGCTGTAATTTAATTGAATATTGTTCAACGGCTCATCAACACATTATAGGTTATTTAGAGCCACCCCAAAGAAAGTGGAAGGTGGTATTATAACTTAGTGGGTGGTGAAATAATGATGAAGTCAGGAGAACTATATAATACTGCGTGAGGGTGACTTGAATATTGTTCAAAGGCTCATCAACACATTACAGGTTATTTAGAGCCGCCCCAGAGAAAGTTGAAGGCGTATTATGTTATTGAGTGGGGGTGAAATTGAATTGAATATTGTTCAACGGCTCATCAACACATTATAGGTTATTTAGAGCCACCCCAAAGAAAGTGGAAGGTGGTATTATAACTAAGTGGGTGGTGAAATAATGATTAAGTCAGGAGAACTTATTGCGTGAGGGTGAATTGAATAATGTTCAACGGCTCATCAACACATTATAGATTATTTAGAGCTGTCCCACAGAAAGTTGAAGGTATAACTTATTTAGTGGGCGGACATTGAATTGAATATTGTTCAACGGCTCATCAACACATTATAGATTATATAGAGCCGCCCCAAAGAAAGTGGAAGGTAGTATTATAACTTAGTGGGTGGTGAAATAATGATTAAGTCAGGAGAACTTGCGTGGGGGTGAATTGAATATTGTTCAAAGGCTCATCAACACATAACAGATTATTTAGAGATATAGTATCCCAGAGAAATGGGAATGTTGTATTATAACGTGTTGATGAGCCATTATACAAGATTCAATTCAATGTTCCCCAACTCAATAGGCTATAAAACCAACTTCAACTCTCTGGAGCGGCTCTAAATAACCAATTATGTGTTTATGAGCCGTTAAACAATAAACAGTTCAATTCAATTTCCTCATTAATTTTAGTCATTTATAATATTTCACCACTCACTAAGCTTTTATAACACCCAGGGGCATAGCCAGAGCCTTTTGGAGAATACGCACTGTGGGAGGGTGCAGGAGTGGGTGCCACCTCCTGGTGGGGAAAATTTTGAAACTTGAGTGCAATTTCAGAGGTTTATGGCTTCATTTGAACGAGATTTTGAAGGCTTTCCCCATTCCATTCATTAAGTGTGTTTTTAAAAATAGTGCCTCACCCCCTACCCCACTTCAATTTTTATTGCTGATTTTAAAAAAATAAGCACTTTTATTTTTTCATATTCGATTTTCTAGAGTACGCCCGGGCGTACAGGAGTATGCCTGGCTACGCCACTGCCACCTTCCTCTCTCTGGGGCGGCTCTAAATAAACAAGATTCAGTTCAATTCAATTGACTTATGCAGTCGTTACGTCTCCACCCAATATGTTATAATACCACCTTACACTCGATCACATATCGTTGAGAAACCCCCTGCCGACACCATGGCCTCCTACGCATAGCCCATAGTATCCGCGGACACCATGGCCGGTGCGGACGCCATGGCCTGCTACAACTGGTCATAATTATAAAGTATTATTGCCATTAAGTATACATATTTTTCATACAATTGCTGATTTTTCCCCCCATCAATCAATAAATGTGAATATTTATAAAAACTATATATATGATCATTTAGAACTATGATATCATAACTGTCACACTCACAGTGATGCAATATTTATATGTTAACACCTGTTGTTGATTTTTATTACTGGACTCTTCATTGTTGCATGTATAATGTAGTTATATTGGGTGGAGTTTGATGTTTTAATTATTAACAGCAGGATAGTCAAGAAACCCAACCACCTGAGAAAGATCTTTTCTCTGAATATGGAGTGCCACATACTCCTAGAGGCAGAAACACAAGTGTTGCAAGTACTGTAACGGGAATCATGTGCTGATGATCAAAATATGTACGTATATAATCATGATAATATATATAGAGATATTAATAGTGATAATAAAAAGAAGTACTGAAAGTAACAAAACCTGGTTTCCATAATTAAATCATGTCAAAGTCATGAGTTTTTTGCAAAGATAAATTGAAGTGTGCGAAGTGCCACTTTTGGTGTGTTTTTTCCATATAAAATTTAAAAATATGCAGATCTATAAACATTGCCGTTATACATAACCGCAAAAATCCCACAGAATTTTCTTTTAGTTAGAAATTCGTTTTATACTGTTAGACCGAGATTTATTCACTGTGTAGAATGTTGACCTGTTTTGTAATGCACTTTGATTTATGATTTTAGTCGGCTGTAGATGTGTTTTATATATATCAACAACGGGGTGGTCTGCCTCTACCACAAAAATAATTGACCGTCATATATGGCCTAACATGTGCTCAAAAATATGTAAAACACTATGCAAACAAACTTGATAGAAACAAAGGTATTATTACTATACATGGAGCACACAAGACATTGGTTGATAACATTTGCACACATGTCGCAAGATATTTATATTTCACTGGATAAACGAGTTTACATAATGTATATATATATATGTAATTTCACTTGTGTGTCGATTAATGGTGCAGATTAAACTCTGAGGGTGTGTGTTTTTTGTCTGGTCTCTGCAAAGGCGCCATTTATGGGAGTTAATTATGATTTAGTGAAATTTACACATACAATTGAATTAACAATATTTTGAAAACACCAGTGATTTCTTTACTGATGATGTCAAGGTAATTCACCAACAGAAATGTAATAAAATATTGATGTCGGGTGAGTAGATTTTGTAGGGAATAACATCTATCAAATTAACTTCGAATTTATAAAAAAAATTTTTTAGATAAAATCAGGTAAATTTGAAAGTTTCTTTAAATAGGTCTCGGTTAAAATCATAAAGAATTTGTTATTTTTACAAAACTTATTCCTGTAAGAGTTCAATAACAACAATATAATATTATTTATAAATACGATGGATTGTTTGAGCACAATTACATGTATAACAGTTTATGTTATTAATTTTATTAAAATCAGGTTATTATATAATTTAAGAAATAGATCATTCTTTAAAGGGAAAGTAGCGCCACAGCCAAACCATCTTTTATTAAAATCAGGTTATTATATAATTTAAGAAATAGATCATTCTTTAAAAGGGAAATTAGCACCACAGCCAAACCATCTTTATTATTGAGAGTTCTGAAATACTTGAATAAGGGTGAAAGAATCAAAATCGGATGATAAACAAAGAAGATACGATCATTTGAAGTTTCTGTTAAAACGGATATGGAAGCGGCCATTTTGAGAGCTATGACATAACGGTTCTACATGACCATATATGGAATATTTATAAATATGAAAATTTACTGATTTATAGGGAAAAAATGACAGCAACTGTATGAAAAATATGTAATACTTAATGGCAATAATGATTAATATCACCAGTAAAAAAAATCATTCATTTGCAGTGATTTTCTTCGTTTTAAATGATATTTATCAATATTCCATATATGGTAATATGGAACTATGACGTCATAGTTCTAAAAATGGCGGCTCCCATATTTGTTTAAGAAAAACATTTAAATGGTCATATCTTTTTTGTTTATCATCCGATTTTGATAATTCTTTCACCTTTTTCCATGTTTTTCAGAACTCTCAGTAATAGAGTTTGTTTGGCTGTGGCGCTACATTCCCTTTAAGGTGTATTAAATCAATGTGTAAATAACTAATTTCACAAGTTGTAAGGTAGTATAAGTAATGGGACAAATAATGAGTTGTTCTAATGTTATATACATAAATTATGAAAAAAGAAAAAGAAATAAAGTGCATCCAAGTATAATTATAGTTTCATAAGTTATTTTTCTGATTTTATTACATTTTGGCAAAAGAACATTTTAAAGTCTTAAAAGCAACTGTTTGATACATGTCTTATTTCCATACAGATCATGTCAGAAAAGGGTGACGATTATGGTTGTTTCGACCTACCACGTTTGGCCCAGTTTCTCTTTGGAAGATTTTTTTCGAGGGGATCAGGGAAAGGACCTACTTCTTGCAGCTAAACTGGTTAGTTTAATAGTAATAAAATTAATGACAAATAATTATATATGTCTTGTCAGATCTTTACCAATAGATTTGCCAAGTTTTCTGACTAACACACCCTCAAAATAGTCGAGGTTCTCATTTCTGATAGAATAGTAATTACAATCATACAAATGGTTATTTTTCACCTCTTGGTGAATTTTCCTTAAATTATATGGACATGTTCCACAGATCTGTGGTTGATCAAAAATTAAATTAAATTCCATGTAAATCACAAATTGCTTTCACAGCTTTAAAACAGAATGAATATCACAAAACCGATAAAATTTAACACCTGCTCAACAGAAGATACTATGTCAATATCTGTTGGTATAATTTTAAGAAGAGATGATCCTGTATTTTAAAAAAAAAAGTAATTAGGGACCACTTTTTAGTTGCTGCTTTGTCCGTCCGTATATCAATGCAATGAGAGGACATTTAGAGCACAAGAACCATAACACTATTGTAACGTGTACCGAGCGATCTTGTACAATTGAGCCGCAAATGCAATGCGATTGTTCCAAATTACAGATTGAGCTACTTGCTCGAAGAAAATGATTATTAATAAACAACGAATCAGCCAATATAATTAACAGAATGAGCAACTATGATTATAAAATGATTGCATTAATTGATGTATATAAAACAGTATGGTAAATAGCCTAACTAGTATTTACTGCTGAGATTTTGGGGCTCGCTCTATTCGGGCTACCTCCCAAGGCCGTCCACAGTATTAACTAGTAGGTTCTTACCAAGTGCTTGTAATTAGCTACCTTTAAATCTGTAAGCTTCTGGATGCTTCAGCGTCAGAATATCAACGAAACTGTATAACTGACTGCAATGCCTTATATACAGTCCTGAGCCATCCCTATTCCGATTGGTCGTTTAATTTGATTGGACAAAATGCATGATTGGTCAATGCATTTGATTGGTTCGATTTCAATCCGTTTTGCGAAACAAGAAATCAACCGGAAGTTATAATATACGTAAGTAAAACGTTTTCATTCAGGGCTAATTATATAGACGAATACAAAATCGTCACACTACCCTCGCTTCTGATTTTCATGCGTCCCGTGAAAGGCGTCCCGTGAAAGAAAAATAATCAAACGATTATGAACTGTAGTTTTATTTTAATGAGTGAAGTGTTCTTCCGTATTGTTAAAATGGCATAAAATCATTATTAACATTAACACCATGTTTGATGTAACAAACGTAACATAATCTGAATGATTTCGCAATTATCCTCATAAAACAGACAAACGTCAATTAGAAAATAAGCATCAGGTGTGCTCGACTTGAATCACTGCTAACTACTTCAGTTTGTTAGTTCATACACTGATAACACATTAACTCGCCTTCTTCGATTTCTACCAATTCGATCTCTCTATCACCCTCCATATAGCGAGTTGTCTTCTTTACAGATCGGCGCATTTTTATAGGCTTAGTCTGTGTGGCAACACTGACTTTCTTCTCCACACGTCTTGCTTGAGGAGTAAAGCTGCTACACGGTTTTGGTATGGCACGTACCTCACTAAACCTCGGGACCTTCTTAGGAATACAGTCAAATGTGTCTTTCAGCGACCTCTTCATCAACTGTTTACCCTTAGGCGCCACTATCTTTGCTGGCTGTGTCTGCTTTCTAACTGTACGACCAACTTCTATGCTTTCCTTCCGTCCAGCCTCTATGTCTTCCAGCGATTTATCTGCCTGATCGGAGACAGTCGATACGTTGGCAGTATGATCCTTACTAAGCCCAATAGCATGAGCAGTGCCCTCGTTTGGCTCATTTATTGTTTCAACATCACTGCCACTATCATTCGAGGAGTTCTCACTGTCACCTATGAGATCACCAGGATCTGACCTCATCCATTCCTCCTCCGTACGCTGGACATGACGTTTCGCGTGGCGCTGCAAATTACTCTTTTTGTCAGTAATGTATTTGCACTGATCACACTCAAACGTTGTCTCGATCTTCTTCATTCCACATTCCATAATGTGCGTTTTTAATTCGTCCACGTTAGTTGTCTTGAACGGACACATCGGACATTTACTTTCCGCACGAGGTGTAGTCTTCGTCTTAGCCATTGCTCAGTCTGAAAATAGACAAGCGAGTTGGTCAACAAATTGCAGATTCAAAATAAATGCAATATTTGTATGTATAAAGTTCAGTACACGGAGCAAAACAATATGTTCTATTAATTTTAACCCTGATTTTAATGTATGTTCAAATCATCAAAATTAATCACAATCAACATTATTTAAGGAGTATTATCAAGCAATACTAAGTCTGATTCTCAATTTATTTCCATAACTGAACAACAATAAAGACTAAATGTATCTATACTAATATTCAGTCTCATAATCTGCTAGCCATGCAGGTGGTCGTCTTGACCTCTGCGAACTTTCAGGCGTCGCATGCTCTAAGTTTTCTTTCGAGCCTGTATTGTCTGCCGAGCCTGAAACTTCAGTTTCAGGTTCACTACTTTGCTCGACTGTGCCGTTTATGTCTGAATGCACATCACCTTGAGCTAACGGGACTTCATCTTGCAATGTCTGTCCTCTTTTCAGTCGCATCCTATCCACATGAATCACTTGTGGTTTACCTCGTGAGCCACACAGAACGTTGTACGTCACATCTGAACATTTGTCTATCACTTTAAACGGTCCTTTCCAGAAACTCGTAAGTTTTGGGGAATGCCCAGGCAGATGTCTTGGAAAATACACATACACCTCATCACCTGTTTTGAATGTTTGCCAACTCAGCTTCTGATCATGAAGCGATTTCTGCCTCAACATTGCACCTTGGACATGTTGTCTTACAAACGTATGAGCTGTTTCTAAACGCTCCTTCAGCTCCCATGCCCATTGATTCCCTGGAATAGTTTTCACAGATGTTGGCATCTCAAACTCAATGTCTAAGGGTGTAGCGACTTCTCGGCCTAGCATAAGATAGTTTGGACTACATCCCGTTGTTTCATGCTCGACAGACCTATATGCCATCATGACAAATGGTATATGCATATCCCAGTCTGTGTGGTGCTCATTGACATACGAGCTCAGCATCTTTGCCAGAGTTTTATTAAATCTCTCTACCATACCATCTGACTGCGGATGATATGGCGTTGTGCGTGTTTTCTTAATATTCAACAGTCTGCACATTTCTGTAAATAGATGCCCTTCGAACTGCCTTCCTTGGTCTGAATGTATGGCTGACGGGACCCCAAATCTTGCAATAACTTCTCTCACTAGAAGCTCAGCAACAGTTCTTGCTGTCATATTTGGCATAGCAAATGACTCTGTCCATTTTGTGTAATAATCTGAGACAACCAAGATATATCTATTACCGCGATCAGTAACTGGCAGCTCACCCAATATATCCAAGGCTATCCTCTCCATAGGTAGCCCAGCTCCAACTATTTGCATCGGAGCTCGTTTTGTTTTCGTTGGGTGTTGGATCCGTGAGCATTTGTCACATCCAGCAATGTAATGCCTCACATCTGTTTGCAACCCTGGCCAGTAAAATGATTGCCGAATCTTGCTCAGCGTCTTTTTCACACCTAGATGTCCAGCTGTGCTATGATCATGGCAGAACTGCAACACATTACGTCGTTCAGTCATTGGAATGACAGCTTGAAATGTAATTCCCTTAGGATCTTTCCATTTTCGATATAGGATATCGTCCTTAACCTCTAGCATGCTATGTTGAGACCATAATGACTTTATCATAACTCCACCAGAGTTGATATCCTGAGGTCTTGGTTTGATATGGTTCTCTACCCACGACCTTACCATCATTATGTCATTATCGCTCTGTTGTAGTTGTTTCAACGACACCGACTGATTGTGCTCAAATGTACCGCTTGGTAAGGTTTCATTTGTATTCTGATTCTCCATTACCCTTACCGTTTCTGATTCGGATGAGCCAAAGTCACATTGTTTGCAAACATGCCTACTAAGTGCATCTGCATTTCCGTGCTTGCTTCCTTGACGATGCTCAATGGTTATGTCATAGGTACTCAATACCTCTAGCCATCGAGCTAATTGTCCTTCTGGATTTTTAAAATTGAGCAGCCAGCGAAGTGATCCGTGGTCCGTACGCACTACAAATGGCCTTCCGTATAAATGATGACGAAAATACTTTACAAAATTTACAACAGCCAAAAGTTCCTTCCGTGTTACACAGTACTTCTTTTCTGACTTAGAGAGTGCTCGACTAGCATATGCAACTACTTTCTCTTCAGTCCCATGTACCTGGGATAAAACAGCTCCTATAGCTAAATCGCTGGCGTCCGTGTCCAGTATAAATGGTTTTGAAAAATCCGGGTATGCCAGAATGGGTGTTTGTGTCAGTTTACACTTGAGAGTATCAAAAGCTTCTTGACATTCCCTACTCCAAGCAAACGACTTGCTCTTCTCTGTCAGTTTATGCAAAGGTTTTGCAATACAGGCAAAGTTTTTGATAAACCTCCGATAATAACCACATAAACCAAGAAAAGAGCGCAAATCTGTGACTGTTGTTGGTTCTTCCCAATCTCGAACAACCTGTATTTTCTTGGGGTCAGTAGATATACCATCAGGCGAGATGATATGGCCAAGGAACTCTACTTCCCTTTTGAACAAATGGCACTTTTTAGCTTTTAACTTCAAGCTTGCTGAAGACAAGCGCTCAAAAACTCGTCCCAAGTTACTCATCATATCTTCAAATGATTTAACGGTCACTATCACATCATCAAGATATATAAGGCATATGTCCCATTGTAACCCACAGAGCAAAGTTTCCATGAGCCTCTCGAATGTTGCAGGTGCATTACAAAGTCCAAACGGCATGACATTGAACTCAAAGAGTCCTCGCTTTGTTACAAACGCTCTTTTGGGTTTATCTTGTTGCTCACATTCGACTTGCCAATATCCACTGCAAAGATCGAGAGTTGAAAACCAACACGATCCTGACAAGTGATCAAGCGACTCATCAATACGTGGAAGTGGATACGCGTCCTTTATTGTAGAGGCATTGAGCTTTCTATAATCAACACAGAAGCGCGTGCTCCCGTCCTTCTTTTTAACCAAAACTATGCCTGACGCCCACGGGCTCGATGACGGCTCAATTACTCCCCTATCTAACATATCTTCGATGTGTTTGTCAACGTCTGGCTGCATATGTACCGGAATTCTCCTTAGTGGTTGTTTGATAGGTGTTCTGTCTTTTGTATTAATACTATGTTTAACAACCCCTGTCCTCCCAAGCTCTGTATCATTATTAGCAAACAAGGTTGAGTGTCGTAACAGGAGCTCTTCGACTTGCTTGGTTTGTTGATGTGTGAGCCCCTCGCTTGCTCTCGCGAGCACGTCTTGCAGAGCAGGTGATAACTGCGTTGCTCCCGTATTACATGCATTTGTCTGTTTTGTAATTACTTGATCAACATGACTCAGTGATGCAACAATAGTACCAGATCTAATTACTTTAACGTCGTTTGAAACATTCATAATCCTTAATGGAACTGTTTGCTCATTGGTCACAAGAGCTTTCGCCACCATTCCTCGATCTGTCAGCAAAAACCTTTCCTCAGGTTCAATTAGTCCTATTCCATTTGGAACAGTTGCTCCTTCAGATAAACATAAATTACCATATGCAATAATTTCTGACCGAGGTGGTATGTTCAAAGTGTCACTAACAGCGATTCTGTAGCAACCATATGAACCTTCAGACAACATATGCACAGTCTGACTGCCTATTTTGAGTGTCTTGTTTTCTAAATCAATGACACATTTGTTATTCGTCATGAAATCGAGACCGAGTACACCGTCAAATGTCAATTTTGCAATGATAAATCTTGTTTATAAATGTACGTGCCCACAACTACAGGTATTAACGATTTACCGTGTACCTCAAGGGGCTCATTTGTGGCTGACAATATTTGTCGCCTTATTTTTGTGAGCAATGGACCACAACTTTCAATGTTCCGTACTGCATCATAAACGTCAGTTGACAGAAGTGAAACTGTCGCTCCTGTGTCGACGAGCAACCTCAGCTCTTTACCACCAATGTATATCTTTACGTACATCCCAGAATCACCAGCTAGTCTTGTTACATCTTTTTGTCCAACACTGTCTCTCCTCGGTGAGATGTGTCGTTTATTCCTATCTGAGCTCACCTGTCCGGCATTTTGTTCCTCACTCCGGTTTGTACGACAATCACGCTTAAAATGTCCCATTTTGCCACAGTTAAAACATTTCACATGCTTCTTTCTATCACTGTAGTCCGTTTTGAGCTGGGCTCTGCTTCCACTATTATCTATTGGCTTTTTCTCCAACTCATCAATCTTTCCCTCCATAGCTTGCATGGACTTCTGTAGCTCAGTCATGGTCAACATCAGTTTCTTCATATCACCTGAACTGCTACCCTCCTCTGATTGAGCCAATGGCCGCAGATACCCCTGCGCGTCTTTGCTCTTTAGCTCAGCTTTAGTAAATGCCTCGAGCTTAATGGCATGGCGTAAAGCATCATTCAGATTGGTCGGTCTTGACTGTTTAATCCTTAAACGCATATCTGAATCTACAAGAGCATCTATAAATTGCTCTTTTGCCAGTGTCTCTCTTACATCGGCTGGAGCAGTATGATACGCCAAATTTGTCAATCTCCTTATACTTTGACCGAGCTCAGGTAATGACTCAGAAGCTCTTTGTCGTCTCTCTCTAAGTTGAACTCGATGTAGTTCCATCTGGTTAGGTGGAGCAAATCGATCATTCAGCGCAGTGACCAGATCGGTGTATTTGCGTGTCTCTTCATTCAAATCACCAAGAACAGCCTGTGCTTGGCCACGCAACGAAACTGCAAGGTAAAGTGCCTTTTCTGGCTCAGTCCATTTACCAAGAGATGCACATGCATCAAAATGTGACTTGTAATCGAGCCAAGATGTGTTTCCGTCGTAAGTTGCTGGCTTAACAGTTACTGATGGCTTTTTACTGTATGGGAGCAAATCGTTCAAATCTTGCTTCTGCTCATTGCTTGATTCAGTAATACGACGCTTTCTGTAAGTGATATTAGGCTCAATTTCTCTTAAACGTATAACTGGCTCAGTTTCCAAAGTTTGCTCACTCCGTGTATCTTCTTTACATGTTGAGTCCTGTTTGGGAGCACGTAACGGTATTTTTGACTTTGGGGTCTCAACTATATTCTGATCATACTCTTCTAACGGTAATTTTGACTTTGGGGACTCAACTACAATTTGTTCATATTTCTGACTTTTCGATTTTTCTTGCTCTTTGCATGTTGTGTGTTGAGTTTGTGAGGACAACGGTTCATGCTCAGCCTTTTCATGTGTATTCTGCATATAATGATGCATACCGTAGCTTTTGTCATCACTATATTTCTGCTCAATGAGCGGTCCAGTTTGCTTCTCGCTAGCGACTGCTGCATACGGCGGTATTGAAGTTTGCTCAACTTGCTCATGAACAAGTGCAGAAGAAAATGAAACCATTTTAGGCCTTGCTCCCTGCATAGCATAAGGTGTGACATGCTCATGCTCATTTTTGGATGCTGGCTCATTTGTCGGCTCATTTGCGCGTTGTCTCAAACCTGCACTTTGCATCTGCGCTGGCTTAGGTGTTGAATGCTCAATTCGACTTGCATTCATAGAATTTATGAGCTCCATCTCGTACTGATTAACACGGCCCTCCAATTCTCTGATTGATCTGTTGAGCTCCTCCATTGCTGACTCGTTGACAGTGCTCGATTGCATTGCACTTGCCATAACAATAAAACAAAATTGAGCTGCTCGCTGTTGTAGAAATTGAGCTGCTCAGTTGGATAAGAATTGAGCTGCTCACTTTGAAATTGAGCTGCTCAATATAATCCCACCGCTGCCACCAAATTGTAACGTGTACCGAGCGGTCTTGTACAATTGAGCCGCAAATGCAATGCGATTGTTCCAAATTACAGATTGAGCTACTTGCTCGAAGAAAATGACTATTAAGAAACAACGAATCAGCCAATATAATTAACAGAATGAGCAACTATGATTATAAAATGATTGCATTAATTGATGTATATAAAACAGTATGGTAAATAGCCTAACTAGTATTTACTGCTGAGATTTTGGGGCTCGCTCTATTCGGGCTACCTCCCAAGGCCGTCCACAGTATTAACTAGTAGGTTCTTACCAAGTGCTTGTAATTAGCTACCTTTAAATCTGTAAGCTTCTGGATGCTTCAGCGTCAGAATATCAACGAAACTGTATAACTGACTGCAATGCCTTATATACAGTCCTGAGCCATCCCTATTCCGATTGGTCGTTTAATTTGATTGGACAAAATGCATGATTGGTCAATGCATTTGATTGGTTCGATTTCAATCCGTTTTGCGAAACAAGAAATTAACCGGAAGTTATAATATACGTAAGTAAAACGTTTTCATTCAGGGCTAATTATATAGACGAATACAAAATCGTCACACTATCTTCATTCAAATTAGAGTTGTTGCCCTGTGTAATTTTATAGTTACATTTTTTGTCCGGAACATAACTCAAAAACTACTAATGGGATTGTAATGAAAATTCACTCATTGATAGAGGACAAAAAGAGGAAGCACAAGAACCATAACTCTATATTCATTCAAATGTATTGCCCATTATTGCAAATAGTAGGTCAGTGTGAAAGACCTTGATCTAAAAGTTGTTTTCACACTATTAAAACATTTCATGTAACTGATAGCATTTTTCTAATTTCTCTCTAAACAGTTTGTCTTTGAAATTTAGGCAGTTGATCATTGAATGCTATTGACACTCATTTCTGTTGTTATAGCCATAAATATGTCTCTCTTCTCATTTAGCTATTTTGCTAATTTTCAGATATTTACAGAGATCATTTACCTATGTCAATGGGATGATGCGGGTAAAAAGGGAAGGGTCCATGCCCAGTGTTCTTGCCCAATGGCCCAGTTCTGGGTGAAATTCAAGCAAAGCGTGGACAACCACACAGCCAGCACTGTAGAAAACAAGGCAGAATAGGTCATGACAAATAAGGAGATAAATTATTGGCTACAAAATGCCCTCTATGTATGTATAATTATCCATATATATTTGTATACAGCTAAATACACCTAATTTTTGTAAACATAACTATTATTGTGGAACAAGAAGATCATTTAGAGCCACCCCAGGGTGAGGGCATGTTAAATAACCATATAAGAATTTTGTCAATAATAACAGTAGGGCACGGTTCCCAGATTCCTATATATCCTACTCCTCTCTCTGGGGCGCCTCTAACAATTCAGTTCAATTAAAAGTTATTCATGATCCAAGTCATTAACTTATTATTTATCAATAACGACTCTTAATAACTCATTAAGGCCAAACAAAATACCTGTGTTTCCGGTGGCCCGACCGATCCTATTTTTAAGGGGCCGACCCTAAAACTTTTTATGATAAAAATATTTGTTCTGAACAACGATTTATCACAATATATCGCGGTAAACTGACATCGCAGAGAAACTTTCAGTTGTATCATCAACTTGTATGGGGTTTATGAGATAAATACATGTAGAATCTCACAATATCTTGCTCCAAAAAAGAAAAAGAAAAGAAAAAAAATGCCTACCGACCTACCCTATTTTTTAAGAGCATGCAATAAGAAAACACACCTATTTTTTTTTTTTGCCTACATAAAGTAGTTTTTGATTGTTTAAAAAGGTCGCATAAAGTGCCTGACACTCTTCGATACCCAACATGTTTCACATCACATGACATTATGTCAACCCGTGACGTTTTGGCGCGAATGTGTATGACGTTGGGTCAGTTTTATGCCATCTTAATTATTTTTGTGTCACCTGCATAGCATGGCAAACACTTAGGGATCACTGTGTCCGCCGTGAGGTCCGTCACACTTTAGCCTGCAACCTAACCTTGGCCATGATTTGAAAAGTATTTGACCTTTGTCTATAAAACTTCACACACATCTTCATCTTAACTCAAGGAATGTCATTAATCATGTCCAAAAGTGCTGACTTCCATATTTGCAGAGTTATTGCCCCTTTGTATCAAACTTGAACCTGCAACCTAACCTTGTGAGCTTATAACTGGCCATAACTTGAAAAGTATTTGGTCTACGTTCATGAAACTTAACTTCACACACATTTCATCTTACTTAGAGAAATGTCATTACACATGTCCAATAACCTGACATTTTGACTAGAGTTATGCCCCTTTTCATAAATCTTTAACCTGTAAAATAACCTGGCGCATAACATGACAAAATATTGACCTATGGTCATAAAACTTTATACAATTCTTCTTTATCAATTATTCAATGCTGTTGACTTTTATTTTTGGCAGAGTTATAGCCCTTTTTATAAAAGTTTAACCTGCAACCTAACTTAGCTAATAACTTGACAAAACATTGACCTATGGTCATGAACCTTTATACAGTTTCTACTTTAATATCAATTATCCAATGCAGAGGTATGCCCCTTTTCGTAAGTTTTATCAATTAAAAAAAAATCTGCTCCATAATTCATGAAGGATTGCACCTACTGTCTTCAAATGTTTTTAGTTAAAATTTTACTTGCTGAAATTAGCACATGGCAGGCGATAAGTGTTGCATGGAACTCCCTTCTAGTTAGCTCTACTGGCCAAGGGCCAGCAGAGCTTATGGGATGGTGTGTTGTCCGTCGTCCGTCGTCTGTCTGTCGTCTGTCGTCCGTTAACTTTTCTTCAAACGACTTCTCCTCATAAACCGCTTGGTTAATTTTGACCAAACTTCACATGGATAATCCTTAGATGAATGCTTTCTAGATTTGTTAAAATTAGGTCAGAGCTACATCCAAGATGGCTGCCATTACCATATATAATTGAAACCTTAAAAAATCTTCTTCTCCAGAACCGCTGGACAGATTTCAACAGTTTTTCGTTTAAAAATGATCGCCAAGGCCTAGCCTATCAAGATTGTTCAAATAAAGTTCCGGGGTAAAAAATGCCCGTGCCCCGGGGGTCCAAAGTTTGTATATTGAAGTTTTGCATGTTTTTCATATAGACATATACAGCTATAGAACCGTTTTATTACCGAGCATAAACTAGTTTGAAACGATAGCAAAACGAACTCAAAACGCGGCACAAAACAAACGCGTTTAACTGGGTTTCTGCAGATCAACCAATGAAAATTGAAGAAAAACGTTTCCAACGTTTTTTTTCGGCTGAAAACGGGTTTGTCTCATTTGGATTTTTTGCGTTTGTAAGTTCAGCCAATCTGGTTGCTGATATTTAGTTTGACCAATCAGAACTCGAAACGCTAAACTGTAAACGGTGACTGAGCAAACGGTAAAAAACGGTTTCTGCGTTTTTCCGTTTGACCAATGAGAATGCAGATCATTTAACCACTAAAACATTCCGTTGCGCTAAATAAATCTATATAATTATTTCGTAGCAGACGAATACTATTTTATATTAATGGCGATACTTTGTTAAGCTATACATGGTGTTGTATAAAGAATGAGTTGCATAGCTATATGATACATGTATATTTATTTGCGTTATGTGATTAACACTAAGTGGATTGAATAAACAGCCGCCGCGCATGAAATGAATGACACGCTTACTGCGTGTGTGTGTACTAGGTGTTGTGTAATCATAATAACTGACACGCTGAACGGCGGAGTTGACTTTTCGTATTAAATATAAGGTGTTAAACAATTATACATGATTATATTGATCACGATTCGGTTCTTATAATACATTTAGTGCAAATCAAACGTAATGTTTAAAGAGTCAAACATACTTTATAGCTGGGACGTCATAGAGAGCCCTGTTTATATATACGGCTTTTATTGTGCTTACACAGCATGGGTATAGCGATACAAACTAAGTATAACAAATTAACTTTAAACGTATGATAAACGCAAATACACAAAACAATTTAACGAATCAACATATTATGAAAATGTCATTCGGCGGATCCAACATACAGCTGTGCAAAGTACACGTATCTTTCAAAGCGTCAAATACTGTTTATTTTTTACTAATTGCATGTAATAAAGTATTATGTTATAAAGTGTTATTACATTTATAACAACAACGTTTTGTAGCTTCACATTATAATGCTGTCTTTTAATAATTTACAAACTTCAAAATTGGATTTTGAATTCAGATAACTATTTGATAAATATATTCCGCCTCATGCGGAGAATTCCAAATAAACACATAAAAAATAATCACACGAACAAAGAGGAAAAAGCATGCAAACATATAGCTACTAAAGGATATTAACATGTATCTAAGAGAAGCCTAACATATATGTATGTATAAACGTATATGTATTTTTTTTAATTAAAACCAAAAAATATAAAAAATAAAAAAAATAAACGTATAAGAAACAACAAATATTATAACTTATCAATAACTTCAAATTTAATGAAGGTCTGCGCTCCCGTTATTGAACGATAACCTGAGCAAATGAATGATAAACTAAGACCACACTTTTCTCTAGAAATGATATTTATAATCAAGGATCGTTGTCAGTCTTTCATGTTTTCATTCTGATGATCACTGATTTGACGCACCAAGTGTATATGTATAATGGAAAGTGTACTAATTAATTGCTATACAACAAACCAATTAGCCGAAATGCCAACTGACGATACGGGAACTTTAGTCGCCATATTTAGTATGTATTCGTTATTTACATAAAATGTATTATGGTGAATACTGTGAACTAATTTTTACGGCTTTTTGTTATATTATGAACGGAATTATTTATCTCTAATTAGACCACACTTTTCATTAAAGTTATGAAAGAAAACAAGCATGTCACATGTATGTTACTTTTATAAATATATCAACTTGATTAGTGTCAAACATATACAATTATTGTTATCGACCAGTCATGAAGACGCAAAAATTCAACCAGGCTGTTTAACAAACGTGTAGTAAGTGGTGAAAAAGTAATGAAAAATAAAGAATATTAGACCATGTGAAAGTTCTTTTGAAACGAAACGGATAGAAAGCCTTCCCCGACCTACCACGCCACGTCGTACCCCACCTCATTTCCCCACAAACCCCACTTCCACTCCACACCATCCAACACACACACGCACACACACACATATATAAGGGCTCTCCGTCTATCTGTATCATAACATGTTGTTTCATAAGTTATTTTAATTGAATTTGTTTTGAAACGTTTATTTAAATGTATAACGCATTCAATGAAATCGCATCGAAATAGAGTCAGGTAATTAAACTGTGCTTGCAACTAATAATGCTTAATTATACTCATTCTCCATAAGACAGCTACCTCGGTAGCTCAGCGTAAGGCATTGTGCTTGGAACTATAAATGTTCATATATAATGAAAGTTGGTGTTAACTATACGTACTTGACACTTTTTCATAGCCTCGTCCGTCGAATAGGGACGTTCACGGACCTATATATAGTGTTCCCGAGCACTTTAAGGGACCATAGGCATATCTTCATTATTCCGAATAAATCAAGTTATCGGATTTGTATATATCCCAAACCCTTCTTCTGGGACGGCTCTAAATAACATTGCATGTGTTGACAAACCATTAAACACCATTTAATATTTCCGTATTTTGTTATAGCGCCGGTTACTGATGTGAAATGGGTACACTTAAATTGTGTAGAATACTCGCTTATCAATACACTCTAATATCGATTTTCACTTGGTTAAAGGGAGTACATCAAGATTAGTAGTTCTTTTAAAATTGTTCAATATATTATTTCGCTATTAAAATAAGAAAAATGAACTAAATGAACCATAAACGACCAAAGTAAATTACACCGAACACATACAATAAAAGACATAAATATGGTATTGACTAACTAAGGTTACGTGCCAGGGATAGCTACTTTAATCTTGTCGGTAAAAAAATCGCAACATCTTTCAAAGCGATCGTCATGTGTCAGTATCGCCGCGGTGATCACGTGTGAAGGCTATTTATAATCTGGTGATTACTCCATGGTCTAATAAGCCTTGCTGTAATTCATAATTAGTAATTATTGCGCTGTAGTATAGGAAGCCTAATGATCTATCTATATCTTAGAGCCATTTCACAATATAATTTAGTAATTTCATAGCTTTGTATTTTATGAATGCACGTGTTGCCTCCAAAGCCTGATGTACTTCCTTTAAGTTGCGGAAGGACGATATAATTCGTGCATTCAAAAAAAACATGCAACTTAATAAATGAGGTAACATAACAGTTTTTGTTCTAGTATCTTATCATTTCATCAGGTATACGTATGCTAAATTGTAGAAAGGGATATAGTCTTAGATTTTTATATACGCCGTGATTGTTTAGCTGTTGAATTAGAATAGGTCTGTTTTTTCGATCTCTACATGTACATAATACATAATAAAGTGCTCATAATACATTTGGCTATATTTAGATAATAGTATGTTTATCTCTTTTTGCGCGATAAACTAGTTTTCCACGCATCCTATATCCGTATCATAAATCCGTCTTGTGCAGTACGTGGCTCGCCGCGGCGGTATTGCACCGCTCACGGAATTGCAATAAACAGGAAATGTGTCATAAAACTATGTTTCCCTAAATGGTACGTGCTTTTGTCATATACTGACGTATGTACCCTAATTAGGCTGTACTTCAATAGGGCTACGCAATAGGTGATTAGTGGATGTGTGGTATATTGTTAGTTGGGGGCACGTGGAGAGCATGTCATACTGCAAATCCAAATTTAATACGTGCCACTCCTCAAGTGTTTTGGTCACCAGGTGGCGGGCACGTACGGCATAAATATTTTTCTCCCTGATACTATAGAAACTAGATGCTGTGTCATTTATTATGTTTTTTGTTTTTTTGTTTTTTTATCAATTATTTGAAAAATATGCACGTACTAAATATATTTTTTCAATGTCTACTTTTCCGCAAAAGTAAAGTCCTTATTATCTGACGCTCGTATTAATGAACAAGTATTAGACCATGTCCATGCATTCGGAATATACTGACTTTCGCCCGAAGTTTACATTACTCAACTTTTATAATCGGTAACCCAGGTTTTTTGAAATAACACGAATACTATAAACTGGAAATCACCGAAACACATACCAATAATTTATTATGTTTATCAGCAATGTAACCTGGAAAAAAAACTGGGTTACCGATTATAGAAGTTGAGTAGTGTATATGTACCAAGATATGCGGTGTTGCCGGTGACTTACTGTCAGATTTTCGATAAAAACAGTTTAATTCCGACATTTTCATACACGCTGTACTGTTTTTGCGTGCTTTCCCTATGTACTGATGGATTTTTTTGTTCCCAATGACGTCACTTCAGTTATACGAGGAAGATGTTCCCCCTTTTTTCGATATTTTAGCAATGCCTGTTCGTATTTTCGATTTTTATGTTTAAAAACATATTTTCACTAAGCATACATCAATAACATAATAAACATCGTATCTACAATGATATTTAATAATTAAAAACATATCAGCAGCGGATTTGTTGATTTAGGACAATGTTCATCTTTAACTTATCATTACAGTCACAGTTGGGGTTCTCAGCGTCTTATATGTTGGCCAATCACATGCTGTGAAATAGAGTCAGTTACTCCCTTTTATTTCAATCAGCCAGTCACAATTAACGAACTAATTAATGCATGGAACAATCCTTAATTTTAATTATGCATACTTTATTGTATTATATAATTTTATCAGGCGACATAACATTTTCAACTATGATTTGCGACGAATACTGATTTAATTTATAATTAAAGAGGCACTTTATAACAGGCTGAGATTTATTTTCAGTATATGTTATTTGTATTGTTAATACAATGTGCACTGGTCAAAATAGCTATACGAGCAGACGAAAACTATCTGGTATTTGATATTCTCAGAAACTAATTTATTATAGTTTAAAACTATAAAGTGAAACACATTATTTATTTAGTTTACTTCCGTTCTTGTACTTTCTGCATATAGTGTGTGCAACATATTAATAATTAGCTATTAGGTCTGTGAAATAATTAGGAATAAAAAAAGTAAACCAGATATAACTACTTTACCACATTGCAATGAAGTATGATAGCGTTGTTTTCTTAATGGAATCGGTAAAAGTTAAATAATATAACTTCACAGGATATCGAGTTCTTCAACCAGATATAACTACTTTACCACATTGCAATGAAGTATGATAGCGTTGTTTTCTTAATGGAATCGGTAAAAGTTAAATAATATAACTTCACAGGATATCGAGTTCTTCAAAGTTAAGTTAATACGTTTTTATTATTATAAGTAACTGTATGATAGTACAGAGTATGGACTTAGAATTCATTACTTTAAAACACACACGAACGACAAGAAGCAGTCACAAAGGGCACGAATTTAATTGATCTTATAGAGGAAAGAAATTGACTGGACGCCGCGAATTTAAATAAAGAAAATCAAGACTGCCGTGTTTTAAACCTAAACCATAATGTTTCGAAATCTGCAGATATTGCCGTTACTGAGAGATATAAACATATATATTGAATGCATAGGGAATGCACTAATGATTCTAAAGGGACGCGGAGCAATCTTGAATAATTTTATTAAAATTAAGCACCTCTGGTGTATCATTCAAATATGGAAGTTCGGGTTTTAAAGATACCCATGGCATCTTGAAGTGTTTTAAATGGGTGTCTCGAATTATATAACCAGAATACATGTTTACTCGAATTATATAACCAAAATCATGTTTACTTTTAGCCTGGTTACATTTAAAAAGGTACTATTTGAAGTATTCTCTTTTTCGTCTTACTTTGCTATACGTTTTAATATATTATTGGTGCAATACAATACAATTTGCATATTACTATTCTTATATCTAATATAAATTGCCGCGAGTTTAAACAATTCAGATTGTCTTTATCCTTTAATAGTCAAATATCATTAAATTAAATTGCGCGTATCATGCCCTGTTACGATTGCAAAAAAAAGTACACTGATTAGAAATAAAGCGTGAATAGCGGGTTAAATGCATGAACACGCCGATATATACATTATATACATTATATATAATTTCTTAATTTCACACGGATCACAAATACGTTACTGGATTCTAGCTGGACACTTCTGTAAACATATAGATAGATAGATAGATAGATACTTTATTGACTTAAACTTTTACAGTTTCTCATCATTACATACATAATTTGTAATACATAATTATAATCACATGACAGGTTACACATACTTCTACACACTCACTTATAGTTCAATTTTCATACTCCTTAATTAATCATAGCTCATGTAAACATATAATGGGGCTAACACAACATATGTGGTTATATTGGGACAATGACAGAGGGAGCTAATATGAAGAATGAATATGGTATGTATCGGATAAACGCGGGGCAGAGGTGTTAGCTCCAAACCACAATGCATTATCCACTGAGCCACCGAGGCCACATTGTAAATGAACATATTCAGTACTATATCTCTCAAATTATATAGAAATCTATTTATTCTGCAATGCTTTTCATATCAGCTATTCTCATCTTCCTCTGTGTCACACTCGACTCGATTTTTTTATTATTAATATAACAATGGAAATTTACAATGTTTAACAATTTAAATATTAATATTAATTAAATTGTATTCGTAAAATACAATCTTTTAATATTTTTGTCTATTTAAATCTCGTATTTCTCGTAGGTTCTGTTTTTCCTTTTCCGGGTATTCCCTATTTCCATTATGGTTATGCTGTTTTCATTTATTATGTAAACCCCTGAGTATATTCCCTGAACTTTCAAACTATTTTTACAGAATAGAACATATATTTTATTTAACTTGTACATACGTACATCGTCATTTATGCATATTTAATACAACTTTTCATACATAAAGTCTAAGTCACGTGATTCTGCAAATCGATAATTTTATATCAGCAGTTGAGTAATATATATATAGCAAATAACTATTACTGAGATGGAAAATGCAGGCGATTTTGTCTACAACACTATTTAATATAAAATATTTGTTTTTTCATTCTTCCGGTATGTATATTGTGAAAATATCTAATTACTGATGTCTCTTCAACGTAGTGCGCGTGTACACACTACGCGAGCTATGGATTAAAGAATTAGTGATTGTCGATGACAAAAGCAGTTGCTAATACATGAATAGAGTATACATGCTGCATATTGAAAATACAGGCTAATTAACGATGAATTTAGTTAAGCACATGTTAACTCGATGGTGGCATGAATATAAATGTTGGGTGAATGCATGTGGTTTGCACATAGGAATAGGAATTAGCTATAATTATGCCTCAACTATTGTTTGTATATTAATATAAATTTAAATATCAACATTAATTAAATTGTATTTGTATAATCCACTCTTTTAACAGTTTGTCTATTTAATCTCGGATATCAAATGGGAATGTCCCTGCATAATTATGGATAGTTACTACTTTTACCGTGTCCATCCCTTGCTTGTAAATGGTTTTATCGTTATACATTTACATTATTTTTGATAACTGTTTCTTTCCTTCATCTTTCATCAGTTTTGCGCACAATATGAACTATTTATGTGTCGACGTGCCGTAAAACTTCATTCATTCATTCCTTCCCTCCTTCATTCCTTCCGTCCTTCACTCCTTCCATCCATCCATCCATCCATCCATGCATCCATCCATCCATCGCAGTGCACTTGTACACTCTACGCGAGATATGGATTAAACAATTAATGATTGTCGACGTCAATAAAACAGTTGCTCATATCCAAAACCCGGCTAATTAAACGATGCATCTAGTCTGGGCTCTGTATGTCATTTTTGACAGATTTTGTAAAGCATATATTAACTCGAGGTGGCATGAATATAAATGATGGGTGAATGCATGGGGGGTTGCACGGGTAAGTGAATTAACATAATTATTAAGCAACAACTTTGTTTCTAATTAATAAAAATCTTTGTTTCATTTTGCTGCATCAATCAATCACTCTTAAACCTACGATCGCAGAAGAGAATTATCGGAATTATACCTGTCCTTTTTAATTGGTCAAAAGCAAAAACGGTAAAAAACTCAAAAACGCGTTTGCAAACTCTGCGCATGCGGACTATGCGCGTTTGAAAACTATGCGCATGCGCACTACGCGCGTTTGAAACGCCCGTTTCAGAGCGTTTGGAAACGGAAAAACTCTGAGCATGCGCACTTTAAGCGTTTGCAAACCCGTTTTAGGTCGTTTTTCCGGTTTTAAACGACAAACGAACGACAAACTGGTTTGAAACGGTAGATAAACGGTAAAACTCGGTAATAAAACGGTTCTATAGCTGTAGGGAAAAACTTTAAAAAATCTTCTTCTCTGAAACCACAAGGCACAGAGCTCTCATGTATTACATGTAGCATCAGCTTATGGTCCTCTACTAAGTTTGTTCAAATGGTGACCCTGGGGGTCAAATTTGTCCCAGCCCCGGGGTCACAGTTTTACATAGACTTATATAGGATTTTTAAAAAAAAAAAATTCTTTCTCGGAAACTACAGCAGCCAGAGGTTTGATATTTTGCATTTACTATAAGCTATGGTCCTTTACAAAGTTTGTTCAAATGGTGACCCTCGGGTCACATTTGGCCCCCGCCCCGAGGGTCACATGTTTTACATAGACATGTATAGGGAAAAACTTAAAAAATCTTCTTCTCTGAAACTGCAAGAGCCAGAGGTTTAATATTTTGCATTTGCTATGAGCTTGTGGTCCTCTACCAAGGTTTGTTCAAATGGTGACACAGGGGTCACATTTTGGCCCCACCCCCGGGGGTCACAGTTTTACATAGGCTTGTATAGGGAAAAACTGAAAAAAAAAATTCTTATCAGGAACCACATGGCACAGAGCTCTCATGTATTACATGTAGCATCAGCTTATGGTCCTCTACTAAGTTTGTTCAAATGGTGACCCTGGGTCAACTTTGGCCCCGCCCCAAGGGTCACATGTTTTACATAGACATGTATAGGAAAAAAACTTTAAAAATCTTCTTCTCTGGAAACTGCAAGAGCCAGAGAGTTTAATATTTTGCTGTTCGCTATAAGCTTATGGTCCTTTACCAAGTTTGTTCAAATGGTGACCCTGGGGTCACATTTGGCCCCCGGCCCAAGGGTCACATGTTTTACATAGACATGTATAGGGAAAAACTTAAAAAAAACTTCTTCTCTGAAACTGCAAGAGCCAGAGGTTTAATATTTTGCTGTTGCTATAAGCTTATGGTCCTTTACCAAGTTTGTTCAAATGGTGACCCTCGGTCACATTTGACCCCACGCCCCAAGGGTCATATGTTTTACATAGGACATGTATAGGGGGAAAAACTGATAAAAACTACTTCTTCTCTGAAACTGCAAGAGCCAGAGGTTTAATATTTTGCATTTGCTATAAAGCTTATGGTCTTCTACCAAATTTGTTCAAATGGTGACCCATCGGTCACATTTGGCCCCACCCTGGGAGTTTGGTCACATTTGGCCCCACCGTGGGGTCACAGTTTTACTTAGGTTGTATAGGGGAAAAAACTGAAAAAAATCTTCTTCTCTGGGAACCACATGGCACAGAGCTCTCATGTATTACATGTAGCATCAGCTTATGGTCCTCTACCAAGTTTGTTCAAATGGTGACCCTGGTGTCAAATTTGGACGCGCCCCGGGGGTAACAGTTTTTAAAAAAAAAAAAAAAAAAAAAAAAAAAAAAAAAATATTTTTTTTTTTTTTTTTTAATTACATTTTTTTAATTTTTATCTCGACTGGCCAAGGGCCAGCAGAGCTTAGGGATGGTGTGTTGTCCGTCTTCCGTCGTCCGCTCCGTCGTCCGTCCGTTAACTTTTCTTCAACGACTTCTCCTCAGAAACCGCTTGGCTAATTTTGACCCAAACTTCACATGGATGATCCTTAGATGAATGCTTTTTAGCTCTACTGGCCAAGGGCCAGCAGAGCTTATGGGATGGTGTGTTGTCCGTCGTCGTCGTCTGTCGTCTGTCGTACCGGTTAACTTTTCTTCAAACGACTTCTCCTCAGAAACCGCTTGGCTAATTTGACCAAACTTCACATGGATGATTCCTTAGATGAATGTTTTTTAGATTTGTTAAAATTAGGGTCAGGGCTACATCCAAGATGGCTGCCATTACCATATATAGTCGAAACCTTAAAAAATCTTCTTCTCCAGAACCGCTGGACAGATTTCAACAGTTTTTCTTTTAAAATGATCGCCAAAGGCCTAGACTTATCAAGATTGTTCAAATTAAGTACCCCGGGTCAAAAATGGCCGTGACCCGGGGGGTCCAAAGTTGTATATTGAAGTTTTGCATGTTTTTTATTATAGACATAATAGGACAAACTTTTAAAAAAAATCTTTCTCTGAAACCCACAAGGGACAGAGCTCTCATGTATTACATGTAGCATCAGCTAATGGTCCTCTACTAAGTTGTTCACATG
>JAWPHD010019231.1:0-36562 GCA_037043455.1 Cyrtodaria siliqua
CTATCGTCGTATTCACTGCGAATTGAAACTGGGCGCTACGCACAGAACAGATTAGAAAGAAACCAACGTTATTGTACCATTTGTAATTCTAATGACATTGAAGATGAATACCATTTTGTTTTGATTTGTCCTGTATATGTTAATATAAGAAGAAAATACATTAAAAAGTACTATTATAAACGTCCAAGTGTTTTAAAATTCATAGAGCTAATGAAAACAAGTAATAAGAAAGAGTTGTTTAATTTATCTTGGTTTATAAAAGAAGCATTTGATTCTCGTAATGATTTTTTGTTTTATCAAAACTAGGTTTATCCTCGAATGAAAAACTATTATCAATTAATTATTTATGTTACTGCTTTTGTGATAATGAGAACAAAATTGTTTTTTTGTTTTTTTTAATTTAATATTTAATTTAATTTGCGTAAGTTCAGTGTCATTTCCACATTTTTATTCAATTATTTAGTATTTCAAATTATTCAATAATACAATTTATTTGAAACTAGTGTGCAAAATTATGTTTTTGTTGTTTGTTTGTTTTGTTTATTCTGTCACGTATAAATGTTTGCATATTGTATATGATGATAAACTTGTAAAGTTTAAATCAATAAAAAATATCTGTCTGATCTGTCTGTTATTAATACTACAATTAACGACAATCAGGGCGTAGCTAAAGCCAAATTGACTATACGCACAGAGCAATTCACTTGGTGTTGCTAGTGGAGTTTGTGGGACATCCCCCACTCCCCCCTCAGATTTTTTTCAAAACTTACAATGCAAATCCTGACTTTTGGCGCAAGTGCATTTCATTTATCTGCCACATCACAAAAATATCCGCATTTCTGAACGGAAATATATTTTGCATTATTTTATTTTATAACCAGATGCATATGTAAAATTACTTGTGTGAACCATGTGCTGTTGATAGTGATATTCATTTTCTTTTCTCTGCAGTATACATTAGTATAAATAAACAGCGTGAAGTTGGCAGTAGCAGTAGCAGCAGTAGCAGTAGCTACTGCTACTGCTACTGCTACTGCTGTTACTGCCAGCAGTAGCAGCAGTAGCAGTAGTTACTGCCAGCAGTAGCAGCAGTAGCAGTATTTACTGCCAGCAGTAGCAGCAGTAGCAGTAGTTACTGCTAGCAGTAGAGCACCATCTCTGTAGGTATATTCATCGCAAGTGTTTTCTTTGCGCATTATGTTGTTCCTACTTTCCACCATCATATTTACCAGACAACCCCTTTCGCATATTTCGCAACAATCATATGTCCCTACTGCTATTGCTACTGCTACTGCTACTGCTACTGTTAACTACTGCCAGCAGTAGCAGCAGTAGAGTCAATAGTCATCTTAATTACGACGATATATGATCATTTATATATGATATTTCTTTGCACAAGTATGTTGTTTCTACTTTCCCACCATCATGTTTAGCAGACAACCCCTTTCGCATCTTTCGCAACCATCATATGTTTGCTTCTGCTAATGCTAATGCACCAGCTACTGCTACTCCTAACTACTGCCAGCAGTAGCAGCAGTAGCAGTAGCTACTGCCAGCAGTAGCAGCAGTAGCTACTGCCAGCAGTAGCAGCAGTAGAATCAATATCATCTTAATTACGACGATATATGATCATCGGTTTTCTTTGCGCAAGTATGTTGTTTCTACTTTCCCACAATCATGTTTAACAGACAACCCCTT
Organism: Cyrtodaria siliqua; assembly: GCA_037043455.1. Lineage (NCBI taxonomy): Eukaryota > Metazoa > Mollusca > Bivalvia > Adapedonta > Hiatellidae > Cyrtodaria > Cyrtodaria siliqua. The sequence continues at coordinate 1,699 of JAWPHD010019231.1, forward strand.
TCGCAACCGTCATATGTTTGCTACTGCTATTGCTACTGCTACTGCTGTTTGATTGAAAGTTCGAAAGTATTAATACACGTCTGATCGTCGGATAACGAGTGTTGCCGGCGTGCAGATCAACATCATAGACACGCTGGCGCAGCGTTTTTAAAAAGCCTTTTGATAGTGCTACTAAAATCATAATACAAACAATTCAAATACTTTCTTATATATTAACACTCGTTATCCAACGACCAGACGTGTTTTTACTACTTTCGAACGTTCAGTCACACAGCAGTAGAACCAAAGTTGTGATAAACGGTCTCAAATGGTTTGATTTTAGTAGCACCACCAAAAGGCTTTTATAAAAAAACTGCGCCAGCGTGTCTATATGGTTGATTTGCCCGAAGGCAACACTCGTTATCCGACGACCAGACGTGTTTTTACTACCTTCGAACTTTCAATCATACAGCAGTAGAACCAAAATTGTGATAAACGGTCTGAAATCTGATCTGCCCGCCGGCAACACTCGTCATCCGACGACCAGACGTGTTTTTGACTACTTTTGAACTTTCAATCATACAGCAGTAGAATCAAAACTGTAATTAACGGTCTGAAATGGTGTGATTTTAGTAGCACTACCAAAAGGCTTTAAAAAAGCCGAGGGCCAGCGTGTCTATGGTATTGATCTGCTCGCCGGCAAGACCCGAAACCCGACAAAAACGCCATTTCGAGTCTATTCCAGTGCAAACTTCAGAAACACAGCAGTAGAACTAAAACGTTGATAAAGAATTCCAAATAGGTTGATTCTAGTAGCACTACCAAAGGTGTTTAAAAAAACACTGCGCCAGCATGTCTATGATGTTGACCTGCCCGCCGGCAACACTCGTTATCCGACAGAAAACGCACGTTCAAATGTACCGTTATTTGACTTCAGTACTACAGCAGTAGAACAAAAACTGCGATAAACAATCTCAAATGGTGTGATTTTAGTAGCACTATCAAAAGGCTTTGATAAAAAACTGCGCCAGCGTGTCTATGATGTTGATCTGCCCGCCGACAACACTCGTTATCCGACGACCAGACGTGTTTTTGACTACTTTCGAACTTTCAATCATACAGCAGTAGAACCAAAACTGTGACAAACGGCCTGAAATGGTATGATTTTAGTAGCACTACCAAAGGTCTTTAAAAAAACACTGCGCCAGCATGTCTATGATGTTGATCTGTCCGCCGGCAACACTGGTTATCCGACAGAAAACGCACGTTCAACTGTACCGTTATTCGACTTCAGTACTACAGCTGTAGAACAAAAACTGCGATAAACAATCTCAAATGGTGTGATTTTAGTAGCACTACCAAAGGGCTTTGATAAAAAAACTGCGCCAGCGTGTCTATGATGTTGATCTGCCCGCCGACAACACTCGTTATCCGACGACCAGACGTGTTTTTGACTACTTTCGAACTTTCAATCATACAGCAGTAGAACCAAAACTGTGGTAAACTGTCTAAAAGTGTGTGATTTTAGTAGCACTACCAAAAGGCTTTAAAAAAACACTGCGCCAGAGTGTCTATGATATTGATCTGCCCGCCGGTAACACCCGAAACACGACGAAAACGCCATTTCGAGTCTATTTCAGTGCAAACTTCAGTAACACAGCAGTAGAACTAAAACGTTGATAAAGAATTTCAAATAGGTTGATTCTAGTAGCACTACCAAAGATCTTTAAAAAAAACACTGCGCCAGCATGTCTATGATGTTGACCTGCCCGCCGGCAACACTCGTTATCCGACAGAAAACGCACGTTCAAATGTACCGTTATTCGACTTCAGTACTACAGCAGTAGAACAAAAACTGCGATAAACAATCTCAAATGGTGTGATTTTAGTAGCACTACCAAAAGGCTTTAAAAAAACACTGCGCCAGCGTGTCTATGATATTGATCTGCCCGCCGGCAACACCCGAAACCCGACAAAAACGCCATTTCGAGTCTATTTCAGTGCAAATTTCAGTAACACAGCAGTAGAACTAAAACATTGATAAAGAATTTCAAAAAGGTTGATTCTAGTAGCACTATCAAAGGTCTTTAAAAAAAAAAACTGCGCCAGCATGTCTATGATGTTGACCTGCCCGCCGGCAACACTCGTTATCCGACAGAAAACGCACGTTCAAATGTACCGTTATTCGACTTCAGTACTACAGCAGTAGAACAAAATCTGCTATAAACAATCTCAAATGGTGTGATTTTAGTAGCACTACCAAAAGGCTTTGATAAAAAACTGCGACAGCATGTCTATGATGTTGATCTGCCCGCCGGCAACACTCGTTATCCGACGACCAGACGTGTTTTTGACTACTTCCGAACTTTCAATCATACAGCAGTAGAACCAAAACTGTGATAAACTGTCTGAAATGGTGTGATTTTAGTAGCACTACCAAAAGGCCTTAAAAAAACACTGCGCCAGCGTGTCTGTGATATTGATCTGCCCGCCGGCAACACCCGAAACCCGACAAAAACGCCATTTCGAGTCTATTTCAGTGCAAACTTCAGTAACACAGCAGTACAACTAAAACGTTGATAAAGAATTTCAAATAGGTTGATTCTAGTAGCACTACCAAAGGTCTTTAAAAAAACACTGCGCCAGCATGACTAAGATGTTGATCTGCCCGCCGGCAACACTCGTTATCCGACAGAAAACGCACGTTCAAATGTACCGTTTTTCGACTTCAGTACTACAGCAGTAGAACAAAAACTGCGATAAACAATCTCAAATGGTGTGATTTTTGTAGCACTACCAAAAGGCTTTGATAAAAAACTGCGCCAGCGTGTCTATGATGTTGATCTGCCCGCCGGCAACACTCGTTATCCGACGACCAGACGTGTTTTGGGCTACTTTCGAACTTTCAATCATACAGCAGTAGAACCAAAACTGTGATAAACGGTCTGAAATGGTGTGATTTTAGTAGCACTACCAAAAGGCTTTAAAAAAACACTGCGCCAGCGTGTCTGTGATATTGATCTGCCCGCCGGCAACACCCGAAACCCGACAAAACGCCATTTCGAGTCTATTTCAGTGCACATTTCAGTAACACAGCACTAGAACTAAAACATTGATAAAGAATTTCAAATAGGCTGATTCTAGTAGCACTATCAAAGGTCTTTAAAAAAACACTGCGCCAGCATGTCTATGATGTTGACCTGCCCGCCGGCAACACTCGTTATCCGACAGAAAACGCACGTTCAAATGTACCTTTATTCGACTTCAGTACTACAACAGTAGAACAAAAACTGCGATAAACAATCTCAAATTGTGTGATTTAAGTAGCACTACCAAAAGGCTTTGATAAAAAACTGCGACAGCATGTCTATGATGTTGATCTGCCCGCCGGCAACACTCGTTATCCGACGACCAGACGTGTTTTTGACTACTTTCGAACTTTCAATCATACAGCAGTAGAACCAAAACTGTGATAAACGGTCTGAAATGGTGTGATTTTAGTAGCACTACCAAAAGGCCAGCGTGTCTGTGATATTGATCTGCCCGCCGGCAACACCCGAAACCCGAAAAAAACGCCATTTCGAGTCTATTTCAGTGCAAACTTCAGTAACACAGCAGTAGAACTAAAACGTTGATAAAAAAATTCAAATAGGTTGATTCTAGTAGCACTACCAAAGGTCTTTAAAAAAACACTGCGCCAGCATGACTATGATGTTGATCTGCCCGCCGGCAACACTCGTTATCCGACAGAAAACGCACGTTCAAATGTACCGTTATTCGACTTCAGCACTACAGCAGTAGAACAAAAACTGCGATAAACAATCTCAAATGGTGTGATTTTAGTAGCACTACCAAAAGGCTTTGATAAAAAACTGCGCCAGCACGTCTACGATGTTGATCTGCCCGCCGGCAACACTCGTTATCCGACGACCAGACGTGTTTTTGACTGCTTTCGAACTTTCAATCATACAGCAGTAGAACCAAAACTGTGGTAAACTGTCTGAAATGGTGTGATTTTAGTAGCACTACCAAAAGGCTTTAAAAAAACACTGCGCCAGCGTGTCTATGGTATTGATCTGCCCGCAGGCAACTCCCGAAACCCGACAAAAACGCCATTTCGAGTCTATTTCAGTGCAAATTCAGTAACACAGCAGTAGAACTAAAACGTTGATAAAGAATTTCAAATAGGTTGATTCTAGTAGCACTACCAAAGGTCTTTAAAAAAACACTGCGCCAGCATTTCTATGATGTTGATCTGCCCCCCCGGCAACACTCGTTATCCGACAGAAAACGCACGTTCAAATGTACCGTTTTTCGACTTCAGTACTACAGCAGTAGAACAAAAACTGCGATAAACAATCTCAAATGGTGTGATTTTTGTAGCACTACCAAAAGGCTTTGATAAAAAACTGCGCCAGCGTGTCTATGATGTTGATCTGCCCGCCGGCAACACTCGTTATCCGACGACCAGACGTGTTTTTGACTACATTCGAAATTTCAATCATACAGCAGTAGAACCAAAACTGTGATAAACGGTCTGAAATGGTGTGATTTTAGTAGCACTACCAAAAGGCTTTAAAAAAACACTGCGCCAGCGTGTCTGTGATATTGATCTGCCCGCCGGCAACACCCGAAACCCGACAAAAACGCCATTTCGAGTCTATTTCAGTGCAAATTTCAGTAACACAGCACTAGAACTAAAACATTGATAAAGAATTGCTAATAGGTTGATTCTAGTAGCACTATCAAAGGTCTTTAAAAAACACTGCGCCAGCATGTCTATGATGTTGACCTGCCCGCCGGCAACACTCGTTATCCGACAGAAAACGCACGTTCAAATGTACCGTTATTCGACTTCAGTACTACAACAGTAGAAAAAAAACTGCGATAAACAATCTCAAATGGTGTGATTTTTGTAGCACTACCAAAAGGCTTTGATAAAAAAACTGCGCCAGCGTGTCTATGATGTTGATCTGCCCGCCGGCAACACTCGTTATCCGACGACCAGACGTGTTTTTGACTACATTCGAACTTTCAATCATACAGCAGTAGAACCAAAACTGTGATAAACGGTCTGAAATGGTGTGATTTTAGTAGCACTACCAAAAGGCTTTAAAAAAACACTGCGCCAGCATGACTATGATGTTGATCTGCCCGCCGGCAACACTCGTTATCCGACAGAAAACGCACGTTCAAATGTACCGTTATTCGACTTCAGTACTACAGCAGTAGAACAAAAACTGCGATAAACAATCTCAAATGGTGTGATTTTAGTAGCACTACCAAAAGGCTTTGATAAAAAACTGCGACAGCATGTCTATGATGTTGATCTGCCCGCCGGCAACACTCGTTATCCGACGACCAGACGTGTTTTTGACTACTTTCGAACTTTCAATCATACAGCAGTAGAACCAAAACTGTGATAAACTGTCTGAAATGGTGTGATTTTAGTAGCACTACCAAAAGGCCTTAAAAAAACACTGCGCCAGCGTGTCTGTGATATTGATCTGCCCGCCGGCAACACCCGAAACCCGACAAAAACGCCTTTTCGAGTCTATTTCAGTGCAAATTTCAGTAACACAGCACTAGAACTAAAACATTGATAAAGAATTTCAAATAGGTTGATTCTAGTAGCACTATCAAAGGTCTTTAAAAAAAACACTGCGCCAGCATGTCTATGATGTTGACCTGCCCGCCGGCAACACTCGTTATCCGACAGAAAACGCACGTTCAAATGTACCGTTATTCGACTTCAGTACTACAACAGTAGAACAAAAACTGCGATAAACAATCTCAAATGGTATGATTTAAGTAGCACTACCAACAGGCTTTGATAAAAAAATGCGACAGCATGTCTATGATGTTGATCTGCCCGCCGGCAACACTCGTTATCCGACGACCAGACGTGTTTTTGACTACTTTCGAACTTTCAATCATACAGCAGTAGAACCAAAACTGTGATAAACGGTCTGAAATGGTGTGATTTTAGTAGCACTACCAAAAGGCCTTAAAAAAACACTGCGCCAGCGTGTCTGTGATATTGATCTGCCCGCCGGCAACACCCGAAACCCGAAAAAAACGCCATTTCGAGTCTATTTCAGTGCAAACTTCAGTAACACAGCAGTAGAACTAAAACGTTGATAAAGAATTTCAAATAGGTTGATTCTAGTAGCACTACCAAAGGTCTTTAAAAAAACACTGCGCCAGCATGACTATGATGTTGATCTGCCCGCCGGCAACACTCGTTATCCGACAGAAAACGCACGTTCAAATGTACCGTTATTCGACTTCAGTACTACAGCAGTAGAACAAAAACTGCGATAAACAATCTCAAATGGTGTGATTTTAGTAGCACTACCAAAAGGCTTTGATAAAAAACTGCGCCAGCGTGTCTATGATGTTGATCTGCCCGCCGGCAACACTCGTTATCCGACGACCAGACGTGTTTTTGACTGCTTTCGAACTTTCAATCATACAGCAGTAGAACCAAAACTGTGGTAAACTGTCTGAAATGGTGTGATTTTTGTAGCACTACCAAAAGGCTTTAAAAAAACACTGCGCCAGCGTGTATATGGTATTGATCTGCCCGCCGGTAACTCCCGAAACCCGACAAAAACGCCATTTCGAGTCTATTTCAGTGCAAATTTCAGTAACACAGCAGTAGAACTAAAACGTTGATAAAGAATTTAAAATAGGTTGATTCTAGTAGCACTACCAAAGGTCTTTAAAAAAACACTGCGCCAGCATGTCTATGATGTTGACCTGCCCGCCGGCAACACTCGTTATCCGACAGAAAACGCACGTTCAAATGTACCGTTATTCGACTTCAGTACTACAGCAGTAGAACAAAAACTGCGATAAACAATCTCAAATGGTGTGATTTTAGTAGCACTACCAAAAAGCTTTAAAAAAACACTGCGCCAGCGTTTCTATGTGGTTGATCTGCCCTCCGGCAACACCCGAAACCCGACTACCAGACGTGTTTTTGACTACCTTCGAACTTTCAATCATACAGCAGTAGAACCAAAATTGTGATAAACGGTCTGAAATGGTGTGAATTTAGTAGCACTACCTAAAGGCTTTTAAAAAACGCTGCGCCAGCGTGTCTATGATGTTGATCTGCCCGCCGGCAACACTCGTTATCCGACGACCATACGTGTTTTACTACTTTCGAACTTTCAATCATACAGCAGTAGCAGTAGCAGTAGCAATAGCAGTAGCGAAAGGGGTTGTCTGTTAAACATGATTGTGGGAAAGTAGAAACAACATACTTGCGCAAAAAAAAACGATGATCATATATCGTCGTAATTAAGATGATAATGACTCTACTGCTGCTACTGCTGGCAGTAGCTACTGCTACTGCTGCTACTGCTGGCAGTAGTTAGCAGTAGCAGTAGCAGTAGCAATAGAAGAAGCAGACATATGATTGTTGCGAAAGATGCGAAAGTGGTGGCCTGCTAAACATGATAGTGGGAAAGTAGAAACAACATACTTGCGCAAAGAAATATCATACATCGATGATCATATATCGTCGTAATTAAGATGACTATTGACTCTACTGCTGCTAGCAGTAGGAAACATATGATTGTTGCGAAATATGCGAAAGGGGTTGTCTGCTAAATATGATGGTGGGAAAGTAGAAACAACATAATGCGCAAAGAAAAACACTTGCGATGAATATACCTACTGAGATGGTGCTCTACTGCTAGCAGTAACTACTGCTACTGCTGCTACTGCTGGCAGTAACTACTGCTACTGCTGCTACTGCTGGCAGTAACTACTGCTACTGCTGCTACTGCTGCTACTGCTGGCAGTAACAGCAGTAGCAGTAGCAGTAGTTACTGCTACTGCTGCTACTGCTACTGCCAACTTCACGTTCATGAAATATCTAGCTTTCAATCGTAAACTAACTTGACAGTTAAACATGGAAATGTTAAACTGTGCGTATACTGCAGGGAATAAAATAAGACAACACAGTGAACTGTTGTCGGGTATTAACGGAATACACACATTATGCCATGCAATAATATAATTTATCACATAATTTGCGGTGCAGGAGTGTAATAAACCCATGACATATTTTTGATATTAACCTAGTGTAATATCACTTCCGATTTATCGCTCGGTGTTTTCCGTATAACTCGGCTCTCGTACGTAAAATACCGAACTTCTTTCCGACTTGCCCGAATATATAAATGACGTCAGTTTGTCATGGTTAAATGACGTTATTTTGAGACATTACGTTATAGAGGTGATCTGTTAAATAAATGGTAAATCTACCATTTACCTGAGTTATGTGATAAAAAGAATCTTACAATCGTGCTCGTTTATTATTGAATTTATTAAACTCGTTGGCAAAATTAATATAATGCTCGGCAGAGCCTCGCATAATATCTTTTTTCCAACTCGTTTAATAAATTCAATAATAAATGAGTACTCGTATAAGATCCTCTATAAATGACACGACAAAAAATTGTATCTTCGCAAATGTATGTAACGCACCGGTGTATAGGAGTATGCCCAGCTACACCACTGAATTGACACAAACATGATAAATGACAATATAATGTATACTTTCTTCAAAAATACTTGAAAATTTGATTACTTTATTTTGTGTTGTTATTTCTTATATTCAAACTTTGCTGAAAATTAAAATAAACACAAAGTTAATCTACTGTTGAATTTATAAATATTGGAGATATGTTCCCGGTTAGGGCCATAGGTAGCGCACAGGATTACTAATCCAGGGGTCGTGAGTTTGAACCCTGTTGTGAACTCTTATATTACGCGGTGTATTGTACGAGACGTTGACACGCTGTGTTGGACGTGACGTAGATTACGTTAACGTCACTTGTTATGATTGTTGTTGATCAGTGATAATAAAGGTACGAATGGAACACAACGCGTTTAGTATACCACTCCCACATGTTGGTGCCGTGAACAAACCGCTTTGAAATAAGTACACAATGAACCTGCAGAAACTTATTTCCACGAGAGAGGCTTATTGCAAACTTGCAGAGCGACAGCTTCAGAAAATTTCTCCGGAGTTGTCTTCAGAGGAAATCAGCGTTATACTCGACGTTCTAACGGAGAAGGCAGAAACCATCAAGCAGCTGAATGAAAAGATTCTATCCCAGACTGATGTTGCTTATATTGAGACAGAGATCATCGACAGCGAGGAATACATGCTGGATCTCGAGGAGAAAATTCGCAAAGTACGACGAGAATTCATTTCACAGGGAACCGCTCAGGTAACAAGATATACAGAGAATATAGATACACCGGTTTCCCATGATATAAATCAGCATAGTATCCAGAGACAAGTAAGTTTACAGACGCAGCCGTCGGCAACATCCACAATGTCACAGCACCGGCTTCCGAAACTGACCCTACCCACTTTCAACGGTAACATTCTACTCGGGCAGACGTTTTGGGATTCATTTGAATCAAGTATCCACGAAAACCCCATGTTACCTGATGTACAGAAGTTCAGCTACTTGAAGTCCGTTTTGGAGGACGCCGCTGACCGTGCCATAGACGGTTTCCCAATTACCAAAGCTAACTACACACAAGCAGTGGATCTTCTACGAGAGCGCTTTGGTCAGCCGCACAAGATTGTGAGTGCGTACATGCAGGCATTGCTGGATTTACCACGTCTTATTACAAACATCCATAGTTTACGTACCTTCTGTGACAAGCTGGAATCATACATCAGGGGACTAGAATCACTATTGTTTGGGGCGCTTGTTTCAGCCAAAGGTTTTTTGGACTTTTAAGATAAAATTAATCTATTACCTATATAAGTTATATATCAGCGGAACAGACATTTTTAGTGGTAAATAAAAATACCTTACTTTTCAAAATCGGTTGAGAAATAAAAATTTCATGTGCGAAAGTTGATTTTGATGGGTCATTTTCAATGCAAAATTCTGCTACATGAAAAATTCGAAAAATATATTTTTTTAGATTTTTTATTCAAAAATAGTTTTAAATTGTTGGATATTAGTACATTAAGACACCCTGAAAGTTTTATAGCAAAATATCAAGTTTTACTGCAGTTATTTGACATTTTGTATTTTTCTGCTGTCCCACCGACAAGGAATTTACATAGGAAAAGCCCCATCAAAAATCATTTTGGCTGTAAAATATTTATTTCTCAACTGATTTTCAAAAGTAAAGTAGTTTTATTTACCACTAAAAATTCCAGTTCTAATGATATATGACTGATGTACGTATTATTTAAATTGCTCGATTTACTGCAGAAAAACCTTTGGCTGAAACAAGCGCCGCAAACAATAGGACATTGCCAGGACTCTTACGGCAATTTGCTGGTTCCGGTCATCTTCGAGAAACTTCCGGCGGAGATCAGAAGGAACATGACGCGCGACCATGGTGACAGTAACTGGCAGCTTCCGACCCTGAGAGAAGCACTGAAGAAGGAGATCAGCATCATGGAAGCAGGCCAACCAGTCGAGAGACCGGAAGTGCACGACGCCACCGCTTCATTCTTCGCTGGTTCCAGGTCCAAACCCAAGGTACCCAACAACAAGCAATCAAGTACGAACTATAGACCACAGAGCAAGGTATGCCCGTTTTGCAGCGGACCTCACCAAGCCAACGAGTGTAGGAAGGTAACTTCAGTAACTTCTCGCATGGAAATTGTGAATCAGAAACTTTTATGTTTTAATTGTCTCGGAAATCACCAGGTTTCGTATTGCCGCTCCAACTTCCGTTGCCGCCATTGCCGACGGAAACATCACTCCAGCATTTGTAACCGCCAATCCGCACAATCTACGCCAGATGCAAGAGTTACTTCAACTACTACCTCCGAGTCCGTTACTTCCGGTGCAACAGGTCATTCTGCCATATTGCATTCTACAACACAGCCGAGGCCGAACGTGCTACTGAAGACTGCCGTTGCCCAGGTATGTTCCGACAGATGCTGTGCCGACGCCAACATACTATTCGACGAAGGAGCCCAGAGATCGTTCATAACTGAGAGTATGGTAGAAATATTGCAACTAGAACGAACCGAAACTGACGTCGTCCATCTTATTACATTTGGAGCCACCACTCAGAACGTGAGGCACATCGACACTGCTACTGTTTACCTTTCCACAGACAACGGAGACCAGATTCCAATCAATGTCCTTGTAGTTCCACAAATTGCTGTACCCCTGCATAACCTTCAGCGTTCTGTGACGTCACTTCCATATATCCGTGGCTTAAAGCTCGCCCATCCAGTTACAGACGACGAGTCATTTGAGATTTCTCTACTTGTCGGTGCCGATAAATACTGGGAAATTGTTCAGAACCCTGTCATTAGAGGCGACGGACCCACAGCAGTCAAGTCGAAGATTGGCTACCTCCTTTCCGGCCCACTTCCGGTGGCATCCCATCACACGTCAATGAACTGCATCATGAACATTATCTCATCACCACCAGAGACGTGTGATCTAGAGAGATTTTGGAAACTGGAGTCACTGGGAATCAACCCCACCACAGAAGAGATTTCTACTTCCGGTTTCCTGGAGAAGTACCAAGAGACGTCCATTGCATTTATGGTCGATATTCAGACAAGTTACCATGGAGACAGGATCATCCACCTCTACCTGGCAATTACAATATCACCCGACAGCGAACAGAGAACACTATTCTCCGGCTAAGCCAGGAACCGACACTGCTACAGAAATATGGCGGCATCATTGCTGATCAGGTGAAGAGGGGGTTTATAGAGAAGGTGCAGGATGACAACACTACTCAGAGCGTTCACTACATACCACATCATGGCGTGAAGAAAGACTCTGCAACGACACCGATTCGTATAGTGTACGACTGCAGCTGTCGCCAGACACGTGATTCGCCGAGCTTGATTTCCAATCAACACCGCCGGAGCTGAACGACTTAACAAGTATTCTATGCGATTTAGACTAAACAAGTATTCAGTTTCAACCGACATAGAAAAGGCATTTCAACACGTACAACTTGACGAGAAAGATCGCGACTTCACGAGATTTCTGTGGCTGAGTGATCCAAGAAACCCAGACAGTGAACTGATGACTTACCGGTTCAAGGTTGCCTTATTTGGAGCGACATGTTCCCCGTTCATATTAAATGCCACGTTGCTGAAACACCTAGATGACAACAAGGCAGTATGGGTAAGTAATATCCTGAGGAGAGACTTGTATGTTGATAACATACTATCAAGTTTTACTGACGAAGCAGACGTACTCGCTTACTTCCGGGATACACGTGACCTGATGTCGTCTACTGGGTTCAACCTGCGTTCGTGGAACTCTAACAGTTGCCGTCTACGTACACTAGCCGCTAAAGAAGATGTCCTCGATGACGACCAGATCACTAAAGTCCTTGGTTTGCTATGGAATGCAGAAACCGACGAGTTATTTCTACAACAAAGACTTATACCCAGAGCTGGAGACATCACCAAACGAGAAATTCTCCAACAGACGTCAAGGTTGTATGATCCGCTGGGACTCCTCAGCCCTGTCACAATTCGGGCAAAGATCCTTATGCAAGACATTTGGCAACAGAAATTCGACTGGGATGTACCACTTCCGATGGACTTTCAACAACGATGGCGCGAACTTGCAGAAGACTTGAACGACGCGTCTTCATATAGATTCCAGAGACACTACTTCCGATATTCATCGACATCAAAAGACATTTGTAGTGCAACAGACGAATCAGTTCTCCACGTGTTTGTTGACGCAAGTGTCCGGGCACACGGCGCTACAGCTTACTTGTACACGGACAACACTTCTGCATTAGTTATGGCGAAGACCCGCGTGGCTCCACTGAAGGAACTTACACTACCCAGAGTGGAACTGATGGCCGCCGTCCTGGGTGATCGACTTGCCAGACATGTATGTCGAACAGGGTTCATAGTAAACAAACCATGGTGTTCTTAATTATTTTATTCGAGTTCTCTTGATACATTCAAGAGAGCCTGTAACATAAGAAATATACAATCAGTACAAGAATATATAAAACTACTAAAATCGACATTCTGACAATCCAGCGATAGACTTAATACATGTCAGAAATACATTAAAATAATACAATATCACAGATCACTTACCAGAGGATTCACAATAATAACAGTATGCTGGAAGTGACAGAATAGCTGATTCCAAAGGTTGACTTTACAGTCACCTAATACTTCTATACCTATATACTATGAGGCTACATATAAGACTGTTGTTGTCAACTGTCAGAGAGAGAATGCCAGAGAGAGTGATATTTTAGGCGGGAAAAGAGGTTAATTAGTGGAGTTCTTCATGCAAGTTAGTTAGCATAACTCACCATAACTCACTCACTCACTACACACACAATAATATACAGATATACCACAGTTCTGCATGTAGCTCAACATGTCAAACTATAAATAGAATGGAATGTGCTATAATTAGAAAGGTGAAGTATATTACACTGGTCCCAGGTAGTTGCACAGGAATAGTATTCTGTAAACAAAACATTACAGATGCAACACCGGGCGACATGTACAACAGTCTATCAGTGTGAAAACTGTATACCTGTGGTCAGATAGTCAGATTGTTCTCCATTGGTTACACACATCAAATCCACTGAAAACATTTGTTGCAAACCGAGTAAAGGAAATACATGACCTGACGGAGAAGCGGAAGTGGAGATAGTGCCCTACAGCCGAAAATCCCGCAGACCTGCTTACACGTGGAATCACTTCATCACAGTTCAAGAAAAGCAATCTTTGGATGCGAGCACCTGATTCGCTGAATGATAATTCCAAGTGGCCATATTGGGAGTACAACGATATCTCAACGCTAACAACGATGACTGAAGATTGCCAAGAACACCAATCGTATGTCCCACCCACTACTACACAGCCGACATTCATATCGGGAATTCACAACGTACTTCAAATCCAGAGGTTCAGCCGGTACAGGAAGTTGCTCAGAGTTACTGCATACGTACTGAGATTCATATACAACTGCAAAAATGGCAGAACATCATCAAGACTCGAACCTTTGACCGTACAGGAACTACACGTTGCAGAGAAGATGTGGCTCCGTAGCTGCCAAACCACAACATACCATGACGAGATTGAGAGCATGAAGTCCAACGGAAGACGCTTACCACTTGTCAAGCAGCTCAGGCTGTTTATTGATGACCCTGGGGACATTCGTTGTGGCGGGAGAATTCACAATGCACCACTTGATGAGTTAGCAAAATAAATTTCCGTACCTCCTACCTTCAAGACATTCCTTAACTCGCCTAATAGTACTGGACGCCCACGTTACTCAACTACATGCCGGTGTGAGTTCTACCGTCACACATCTACGCCAGAAGTACTGGATTGCTACTATACGCCGGTATGTCCAGTCTGTACTCCGGAAGTGCGTCATTTGCCGGAAAACCAGTGGCAGACCATATCCTGCTCCTGATCCACCACCGCTGCCAAAGAACAGAGTAGAGGACGCTGTACCGTTCATCGTCACTGGAGTCGACTTCACTGGGGCCCTCTACATACGGAATAGAACCGGAAGTGAAACGAAGGTATACATCTGCCTATTTACTTGTGCATCAACCAGAGCAGTTCACCTTGAAGTTGTACCTGATCTGTCCGCAGAATCCTTCATGCTGGCTTTCAGACGATTTTCCAGCCGGAAGTCATTACCGCGCATCATGATATCGGACAACGCAACGACATTCAACGCTGCTTCAACCCAACTTCGACTACTGTTCCAGTCAACGATAATTCGAGAAGCACTCAGTAACCATGGTACCCAATGGCAGTTCATACCGAAACGAGCTCCGTGGTTTGCTGGCTGGTGGGAACGTCTGATCGGTCTAACGAAGACTACAATCAAGAAGATATTAGGACGAGCTTTCGTCAGCCACGAGACATTGCAGACAGCCGTGACAGAAATCGAAGCAATCATGAACGATCGACCGCTAACGTACGTCACTTCCGATGCAGGTGATCCAGAACCTCTTACACCAGCACATCTACTTTATGGGCGCAGAGTAACCAGTCTACCATACAGAGATGTTCCGGACGCAGCTACGCCAGATCTAAGCGGCCGCTCAGACGTCTCGAAACGCGCCAGAGCCCAAGCGACGTTGATTAGCCATTTCCGGGAGCGCTGGAAACGGGAGTACCTCACAAGTCTACGAGAGCACCATCAGACGACCGGTAACAATCAGCAGACGATCAAAATCGGTGACGTCGTCCAAGTCCACGATGATTTAACACCAAGGCTACACTGGAAGATTGGGGTTGTTACAGAGCTAATCACCGGGAACGATGGACTGACACGAGCAGCCATGATCCGTACTACTAGTGGAATTACATCAAGACCACTCGTGAAACTATATCCATTGGAAGTGATATAAGAGACATTCAGTGACTGATTCAGTGATTTAAAGGACTATATTAACATTTCGAGGCCCGGAGAATGTTGTGAACACTTATATTACGCGCTGTATTGTACGTGACGTTGACGCGCTGTGTTGGACGTGACGTAGATTACGTTAACGTCACTTGTTATGATTGTTGTTGATCAGTGATAATAAAGGTACGAACCGAACACAACGCATTTAGTATACCACTCCCACAAACCCCTTGCGGATCAGTCTCTGTGATGATCTGTTATGAACTTTGTTCTATGCAATGCAAATTTGTCTCCAACCACTGATAATACACAGGCCAAATCCTTAGTTGAAATAAGAGAAATTAATGCTAAAAGGGTATAAACAAATTTGCAAAATTAAAAACATTACGAAATTTTACAACACAAAATTGAAATAAATGTTCTTTAAATATCTGCGACGCTTGCTTGTTTTCAAGACAAACGTCTAGAATAGTTCTCCTAAAAATAGTTTGACTTTTACTGAGATTCTGGTATCGTTTCTAATTGGCTGATACAGACGCACCTTCTATCTAAGATATACAGAGCGGCAGAAAGACAATAAATGAAATCAATAAACAAGGAGGGAAATTTCATCATTATATCGACGAACTAAATGTCGATGGTCAAAAATACTTTAATAAAATAATAATAATTACGGGCACGTGCTTCCGGTTTCAAATTTGTTTCTGTACAAACGGTAAAATTTACAACCAGACGCGTCGAAGATGATCAAGACTAAGGCTTGTCACAAAATAAAGACACTTCATGCAATGATTCACATAAACTGCATCCACTGCCAGTGAGATTGAACCTAGCACTTATGAATCTATTATCGTTTTAAAATGATGTTTGCAATTCATCTTTTATGAATATATGTATACGTATATTTATGTGTATCTGTATGTGTATGTATTTGTAAAAATTGAGCCGGAAATAAATTTAAATCTGGACAGGCTAGTTGGCGATATATTATTTAAGAACCTTTTAGAAAAGTGTTTTGTTTTAAGAAAATTCCTGTTTCAAAATTATGATAGTGTATTTTCTATATATCTAGATATTTCAGTTGGAAAGAAAGCTCTAATTTAGAATAAACCTTTTTTCAAAGATGCGCACGCATCCAATGTGTCCCACTAGAAAATGGCCATTCCACTGCCTGAAAATACACTGACGGTAGTTGTCTCTCTTGCACTTTTGTTTTCGTTATCATACTCTCAATGCACGTTATATTTGGTAAGTTATGATGACCGGAAACTAATGTATCATGCAGATATGCACTTTTCTGCCTAATAAAGGGGTGACCTAATACATTTTGCTTCATAAGACACTGGCCATTAATGCAAATCAATGCGGAATCCCTCGGCGTTTATTTTGTGTAAGTAACCTTATCTGAAGTCATGTACGTAACGTTATTTGACGTCATAAAACAACCAAAAAACAACATGGCGGAGTCCTCGAAAAGCGTAACATTCTACGAAATAGATAATAATAATAATTCATACCAAAAATGTGGATAATCTACATAATAAATAGAATATTATGCAGTGCCTTTTACTCATATTATCAAGTTATTAAGGCGAGGCTTAGAAAACGAAGAATGGCGACCCTCGCTTTTCTTCGTTTTCTAAGCCTCGCCTAATAAACTTGATAGTAAAAGGCACTGACATAATATTCTCTATGTAGAGAATATTCATTCTAACACGACCTGCGCAGTCTTTCATATACACAAAGAAGAGAGACAGCTGTATTTTATTCTACGATAATTTTATTCTACGATAAAATACAGCTGTTCCATTAATTCCCCGCGTATATTTCATCCGTTGGAAGTTTCACGTAACATGACGTCACTTGGTAAATATACGTCACGAAGACAAACTCAACAGTAATTTTAATGAAATGCTAATTACAACAAACTTGCCATAATCCCAAACCGTGCACACACCCGATATAAACCCATCATATGCATCAGTACATATAACATGAATAAGTATCTTGAACAAGCTGAGAACGTTTGACGTCATACAGCGCAAGCTATATGACGTAAGCAATGACTTAATTGTTTGTCGCGTGACTACTAGTGAATTGAAACGCAGAACTTTGCATACGGGGCACTGTAGGGCACCCAATGGAACAGCCTGTAAACATAGCAGCCTGATTACCTTGACCTCCGAAATAATATATAGTGCCCCCACAATAGCGTAAACAATGGGGTTATTGTTGTGTTAGAATCGAGAAATAATAAATACGTACCTGTATTTTATCGGTGAATTAAACACAGTTAGTCGTTCGGATGCGAGTAATTAAATCACTCGTGCTAACGCACTCGTGATTTAATTACTACGCATCCGAACTCCTAACTGTATTTTATTCACCGATAAAACACAGGTACATATTTATTATTTCTTAAGTAGAGAATGGAAAATAACACCATGAAGCTCTTCGGGTAATTTATCATTTAAAACCACGCGATCCAGGTTTGTTATTCTATAAATTCACAGACCTAATAATGATAAATTAAACCTATAGGCGAAAAACGAAATACGCGTACGTGTGTAGGGTGCCAATAATAATTATTAATAACATGTATATTGCAGTTGAAGTGTTTCTTTAAATCTCTCATAACAACACATAGGCATAAAAATAATGCACATACATACTAATAAAAATAATGCACATACATACCAATCTGTGAATAAAGTTAGGTTTGTGGTTCAACACATTTAAAATGCACAAATGCCATATTTAACAATTAAATTACAAGAGATTATGACTATCCAGCAAATTCATTTTTTATATACACGTATAGAAAATAAGATAATAAATGTTAATCTTTATTATGCAAGATCGACCTTATATGACCGGACAAAATATAACACTGTAAATAAAATAATCCTGACAGATTAAATGTGTATTGAAGTAATAAGCTTTATAAATTATTTCCGATAAAACAACTCAGTCATAATTTTGCTAAGGCATCATCTAAGTAGACTGACTTTTTTTGGTAGGTGATAGACGAGGTCTTTATCGTAGACGTTTAACCTATTTTACTGTAAAACTTAAAAGTAGTTATATGTGATTCTGTTAAATTTATGTGTGATTCTTTAAAATCCAGCATATACATGTATATGAATATTAATATGATATATGTATCCGTTTTAAAATTTAAATCTTAAAAATTGGTATCTTTTTACTCTGAGAAAGGTTTTTATTTCACTATTGAACCTAAGGATAAAAACCGAGTAACACAAATTGTATGACCTACTGAAAATAAGGTGAAATCTCAACATCTGGGAAATGGAAAAGTATGAATAAGATACAACAGAATGTAATATGTTGTATACACACTGTAATTAATCGCTTTTGAAAATTGACGATTTTAAAATTTTCGCTTCGCACGCTCAAATTCAGCATTTCCAAAAATCTCAGGCTTTTTCTTAATTTTATTGTGGTAGCCCTGCAAGTATTCGTTTCATAATTACTCCCGCCCACCCCCACCCCACCCCGCATTCCCGCTATACAAAAAAGGGAAGTATTCGTTTCATAATTGTCTTAATATTTTATTCCCACAGTATATTAAAATCGCCTCCGTTTGTACGTCCGTCCGTCCACCCGTCTATCCGTCCGTTCACATATATCCTCGTAAACCGCTGAACGGAATTCAACCAAATTTAGGGTATGACTTCACCATATGATGACGGCATAGTTCCGCACCCAGGGTCCCTCGGGCGGGGGGTGTGGGTGTGGGTGGGGGTGGGGGCGTTGTCAAAACGTCAAATACATCACAAAATCATTTACACTGTCATTTTTCCATATTTTTGCACATAACTTGGTATATGTTATCGTCTACAAAAGATAAACAACATATTAAACTATTTTATTATTTCCAACTCGGACGTCTGCCCGGGGACCCAGGGTGAGTGGGGTGGTGATTTGGGGTCTTTTTTTTGTTCTTCTTTTTTTAATTATGTCTCAAATGAAACGTTATGACGATGTGATTACACTTTATACATGTGTTTCCTCCTACGTCATCGGTGGGGCCTGGGTGAAGGAGCATCCAATACACTAATAATTTAATTACAGTGTCATTTGTCCATACTTTTTGCACATCAATTGGAATAATACACTAATCATTCAAATACAGTGTCATTTTCCATACTTTTTGCACATCACTTAGTATAATAGTCGTCTATGAAAGAAATACACAACATGTCAAATGATTTATTATTTTAAAACTCGGACGTCTACCCTGGGGTTGGGGTTGGAGGGGGTGGGTGGTGTGGGGAGGGTAACAGGGAGTCAATTATGTTTTTTTAATTATGTCTCTAACAAACATTTTGAAGAAGGGATTACAGTGTATAATAGTATGTTTTTTCTCCTGTATGTGTGCGTGTGTGTGTTGTGGTGGTGGTGGTGGTGGGTGGGTGGGTGGGTGTAGTGGGGGAGTTTGTAAGGGGCGTCAAAAGGTCCAATATATACGCAATTCAATTGCAGTGTCATTTTTCTATTTTTTTTAAAAGAAATTATTTTAAACTAGGCACATATATAAGTATGCTCTTCTGAAAATACAAAGCTTATCCAATAATTTCAGTGTTTCCACCTTAGATGTGTGCCGAGGTGGGGTGCGGGGTGGAATGGGGCTGGTTGTGTGTGGGGATGAGGGTGCGCGTGGGCAGACCAGACTATATTGTGCCCATAGCGACCCGGGTTTCCAGGCGTTTTAGTTGGCGGACGGTCTTAAAACCTTAGAACTACACACACACACACGGGTGCGCGTGGGGGAGAGAGGTAAATTCAGTCAAATATCTATTTTTCTTTCTCAATAATATTAACGATTTTGGGAATTTCAGTATAATTTGCTCCAGGGTCACCATGGGACTCTTGGATAGGGGTCAAAAGTTCAAATACACAAATACCCTGAACTTTTTGTATTCATTTACAGTGTCACACATGAACGATCAGAACAAGTACATGTAAAATGGATACAGGCCTAAAGGGAATTTACCTGTGTGAAGAAAGCGTGGGTATTTGCGATGGCGCGCCGTCGAATTTGTTCTGATTATCGGATAATATTCAATTAAAGAATGAATGAATGGTGTTTTACGGCACGTCGACACATAAATAGGTCATATTGTTCAATTAAAGTGCACATAGCGAAAATCTCCGAATTGCGATTCTTTTTTCCTCTAGTATAGTTTGTTAAACATTGTAAGAAGATAAGTACCTTAATACTAAGTATATTCTTGGTTTAAATAACTATTTCAGCATTTTCACAACACAGATACTTTAGTACAATACAAAGCTAAGACGATTAGAATGAAAGAAAATATTTTCCTTAAGTATAATCTTTATCCTTAGTAGTGAGATTAATATTTTGTATTATAGACGAAATAAGTCTCGGCCTGTCAAGACCGTCTTGCAGATCTCTGACCAGACTACACCAATTACCAACAAATCAAAGGCCATGGTAAATTCCGAGCTATTCACTCATTCTCAATGAACCTGCCATTTTCGACGGTGAAAAAAGTTCTTTAATTACTTTCTTAACTAACTATATTAAAAGTACAGTCTATTAGGAAAGTTAGTTTATACATGGTCACTTTTAAAAACTCATCTTTGTCTATTTATACTATTTTTTGTTTTAAAAATTAAAAATTAAATTTTTTGAAGACTACTTACGAAGGTTAAATCATACATTTGTGCAATGCATTCATAATTTGTGGCATAATAAAAAAGAAGTATATTGTACACTTTCCTCGTGTTTCTACATGCAAGTAGGATCCACCCAAACAGCTTTTGGCAGAACTATAAATGACCAGCTTATGTTTATGCGGAAAACCTTTGTCTGAAACAAGCGCCCCACACAATAGTTCAGTACTTAACTATAGAATTATTTACTATAAGGCTTATATCTAGCCACATTTAGATTTTGCAATATTATATATGGGGAAATACAACGGAAATCAGAGGGGAACATTAATAATCTTTTAAAAATACAAAGAAGAGCTTGTCATATTATAATAGGCAACGAATATACATGTTTAAATGATGCAATGAACTATAAATGCAATGACAATTGACCAAAGACTTGTTTTTAATAAAGCTAAATTCATGTTTTAAGTCTCTAAGAAGCTTGTTCCTGCTTATATATTGGATATGTTTGAGTTTACGATCTCACTGTGAAATTAACTTTACGATTCCTAAGCAAAATAGGGAGCGTTCTAAAAGGAAGTATATCTTACTCTGGGCCAGTAATTTATAACGAAATCCCAGAGCATACAAGATCTTGCACGTCAGTTAAATCTTTTATATAAACAATTATATCAAGTGGATAAAAGGGATACTGTTAAACTGAAATTGTTTTCGTTAAAATTGTTATTGAATCACAATTATATAGATTTTTATTTTTAGTGAACACTTTTGTTTCCATTTATATCAATATCTTTGTGTTGCTATAAACGTGCATACATATTGTTTGTTTACTATGTTGAAGAGGGCTTCTGGGAAGATTAGTATGTTTCACTTTCTTAAAATAAAGTCTTCAATTCAATTCAGTTCAATTCATTTCAGTCACTACCGAACGTATACGAGCATTGACAGCAAAGATATACTGAACGGAAAAAGAAACGCATAATGGGTATTTCCACTACATATTGTATGTTTAATATGCTACTGTTAATCGAATCTAACAGAGCCTGTCCTTTCGGAAAGAAGATTTAAACATCACCGAACACACCAATGGTTACCCCTGTAAAGTTCATTATCGAACAGAATGCACATTTGGCTCAGGCTGGTGAGCAAACTTAGGCTTTAAACGTTGCAAACTCTTTACATTAAACACAATACTGAAATGACTTGACTTTTTCAAGCGAAACTTCAACATTTATGAATTTCGTGTAACAAAGTATATTTTGATTAAAAGGTCTGCTACATGACAGAGTTGTCATTTCTGTAATTAGTTATAGCCCCTTTTTGTACAAAACACGTTGAGATATATCTAGAATATTACGTGGAATTATGTGTATATAATAGAGTAGTATAGGCAATTTTTTTATTATGCGTTTCTTTTTCCTTTCAGTATAGTATTAGGTTGATATGTGGTGTTAATATGCGGTAACGTAGCATTTTACAATAACGCCGGTGTCTACTTGTAGCTAAGTGAGCTCTATGAGCTGTATAGTGCTCTATGATCAACTGTATAGTGCTCTATGATCACCTGTATAATGATCAACTGTATAGTGATCTATGATCAACTGTATAGTGTTCTATGATCAACTGAATAATGCTCTATGATCAACTGTATAGTGCTCTCTGGTCAACTGTATAGTGCTCTATGATCAACTGTATAGTGCTCTCTGATCAACTGTATAGTGCTCTCTGATCAACTGTATAGTGCTCTATGATCAACTGTATAGTGCTCTATGATCACCAGTATAATGATCAACTGCATAGTGCTCTATGATCACCTGTATAGTGCTCTATGATCACCTGTATAATGATCAACTGTATAGTGATCTATGAACACCTGTATAGTGCTCTATGATCACCTGTATAATGATCAACTGTATAGTGCTCTATGATCAACTGTATAGTGCTCTATGATGAACTGAATAATGCTCTATGATCAACTGTATAGTGCTCTCTGGTCAACTGTATAGTGCTCTATGATCAACTGTATAGTGCTCTCTGATCAACTGTATAGTGCTCTCTGATCAACTGTATAGTGCTCTATGATCAACTGTATAGTGCTCTATGATCACCAGTATAATGACCAACTGCATAGTGCTCTATGATCACCTGTATAGTGCTCTATGATCACCTGTATAATGATCAACTGTATAGTGCTCTATGATCAACTGAATAATGCTCTATGATCAACTGTATAGTGCTCTCTGGTCAACTGTATAGTGCTCTATGATCAACTGTATAGTGCTCTCTGATCAACTGTATAGTGCTCTATGATCACCTGTATAATGATCAACTGTATAGTGCTCTATGATCACCTGTATAGTGCTCTATGATCACCTGTAAAATGATCAACTGTATAGTGCTCTATGATCAACTGTATAGTGCTCTATGATCAACTGAATAATGCTATATGATCAACTGTATAGTGCTCTATGATCACCTGTATAATGATCAACTGTATAGTGCTCTATGATCAACTGTATAGTGCTCTATGATCAACTGTATAGTGCTCTCTGATCAACTGTATAGTGCTCTCTGATCAACTGTATAGTGCTCCATGATCACCTGTATAGTGCTCTCTGATCAACTGTATAGTGCTCCATGATCAACTGTATAGTGCTCTGCCACACTGGAATACCACGCCGCAGACACTTGATACGCTAATTTGGCTGTTTGTTTGACATAAACATTTCATTACTGACTTTATTTATCAATAATATTTTTAAAACAACAGGTCAATGTTTTTGAAGCTCTACTGATATATTTTAATAGATCGATCAGCCATGGGAACCTGTGAAGTTTATGGAAATAGGACCAGCACTTTCAGAGAAGTAGTCGCCACAATTATTTCTTATGTAACTCTATGTAAACAAAAATGGCCGCTGGCGGCCATCTTTGATATCGAATCAAAAGAATTTAGTTTAGGACCAACTAGAAAAAAGTTTACGGACAGACAAACGGACGACCGACGTTGCATCACGGCATACGCACTGCTAATCAGACGAGCTAAATAGGCATATACGGGCAATCTTGGCATCATTCAACCATCAACCAAAAATACTTGAGGTCTCACAACACAGTGCAATCGTACTATGTTGGCCTATCTGAATAACGTTTACTATGCCTTTCCGAACAGAAAGTTTCCAAGCTAAAAGTTTCCCTTTTTTAAGAAACACAGTCATTTGCCCACGCAAAACTTTACAAAAACGTTGACCACACTGGTTTCTTTTTAATTTGAGTGGTGTCCTTCTTTGCACTATTTTGGGTAACTTCAGAGTTTGGACCAGATTCAACACCCATACAAACAGTCATATTTTGGTGGCAGCTAGTGTCGTCTACTAGCTGCACATCCAAGTTCAGACTGTGTCCATCTCACCTCTCACCTGCAACAACAATACACATTATTACAAATATTTAAAACACACTACTACTTTATATGGCGCAGGAATTACCATGCCGTGGGTTTCAATGGAGCTAACTGTGTAGTGAGCGCTTCACTGTTTCTATCCTAAGCAAGTCGATTGATACTATGAACATAAGCAATCTAAAGGTTTAGAACCGTGTAAGAGATTTCTGAAAGAAAACTTTAACATCAAGTATTGTCATTTATGAGCAACTTCGACGATATATATACTCAACAAATCTTATAATGCAACACGCCCGATGTTCCCTCTACATATTTTCAATGGAAACCGTGGGTGCTATTGACTGACAAAAACTGTACTACAAAAGTATTTATTACTCATGTAATGTATAAATGTGAAACAAAGTTCGCATATCATAATCTGCAGAACTGACGGCTTTATTCAATAACGAAAGCTCTACAGAATGAAGTCATTGTAAATCCTATGGAATTCATTTTGTTGATTTTCAATAAAAAATAAATGAAATGCTGGGCTCTTAAATTATCTAAATTGAAACGCTATGTTTTCCCTTCAGAATGTAAGATAAATTCATTTTGCCTACAATCACAATGTGTTCATTGTGTTTGTTTGTATGGTATTTTACGTCATTTTCAACACATGTCAGGTTATATATGACGGTCGATTTTTTGTGGTGGAGGCAGGCCACCCACTTTTCATGGGTAGAACCAGTACTGTACACCTCCCACCATCCGTAAGAATCGACACTCAAATATTGATAACATTTTACAAAGTTTTCAACGTTTCAAAGTTTAAGAAAGCTCCTAATCGCAGTGGTTACTTCACCTTATGTTACAGTAATCACTGCCCAGTACAGTAAACACATTTATAGCTGAAATCCAGCTAAGTTTAATTTTATGGTTAAATATTATTTAGGCCAATATCTCAACTTGCTTTGTTCATAATATAGGAAAATAGTGTGAAAAACGGTATCAGGGTAAAAAATAATTTATTTATATAAAAAAAATCAATTTTAGTGAAAATGCGCACCGGTTTCTAAATTACAGTAGTTGTAAAGGTATGAAAGCACCAATTATTTTCCCCATAGACACCAATGTTAAAGTGTCACATATTAATGATTTGCTGCAAATTCAACTCAAGTATGGATAATGCAGCAGTGTAATGTTCATATAGAAAACTATTTTTCCACTTGAAAAATCACCAGAAAACGTGGGGTCACAAGACATGTAAGAAAGTTCTTGTTTGTTTACTAAACAGGTCAAGGGTACAGCTGTTTTTATTGATCGACTGTTTTCATTGCTCACAAAGTGTAAGCATAGAGTCGAAATTTCGAAAATGTTCATCAGTGATCCAGTAAAACCTATTAATACGCTTCTTATACATATAACCACAAAATCGAATAGAAATGGGCAGTTTTCCCCTACTTATAATGCCCATTTCCATCGAAAAAGGAGGGATTACTTTTTATTATAGGAACTACATTCGACTACACCTCGGAGGTTTACATGTCTACACCTCGGAGGTTTACATGTAATTGGTGTTGGTAAACCTAAACAAACATGTATTCCGTTGAGAACATTACAAATTCGTGGATATACAGGTGTATGTAGATCTATGGTAAATTTAATAAAGAGATTACACTTAAGCCAAAACCATGTTGAATGTTTTCAACATCTTCTCGGAGGTGATGATCGATGTTATTGTCAATTGCCTGTTGGTCACGGCAAGAGTTTGCTGTACCAAGCATTACCTAGTGTATCGCCATTTTTGTAATCACATGGCCTCAGCTAGAGTCACGTGATATGTGTGGCGGCAGGGACTAGTGGCTACAATATCCCTGCGCGGAGGTTGATCAATTACAGAGAACAAAGATATTACAGAACAAAATAATTAAACGAACCTACACAGAATAAGTATACTAATAATAACAATAATAACAAGCAAGGTTTTACGCAGGCGTAAAATAGCTGCCGAGAGAAAATAGCATTATTTCTGGGTAGGAACTGGGAACAAAGTTTAACATAATAACAGACCAAGTCACAGGTGTTAAAACAATATTCAAAAAAAAGAGTTGTCACGGAGACGTAAACACGCCATGACCGTTTTTTTTACCAGACACGTTCTTCCCAATTTGTGCTACCAAACATTTTGAATCAAGGTGGGCGAATCATTGACATGCCTTACAAATTAATTACAAATTCACCTTTGTAGCACGACGTGCTAAAGTACTCACATGTATGGGATGCGTTTGCGTTAGCGTTCATTACAACACAGATAAACTGTTCATTGCTACCATGTGTAATTATAAGATTGCGTTATCAACGCGAAAACAATTACTAAAACAATATAAGAGTACGGCAGCGAATAATAATTAATTAAGTTTTAAGCTGCATGAGGGGAGATAAATCCTACAAATGATCAGAGTAAGATCATGATAAGAGTTATACATCTTACTGTGACAGTTATTATTTAAACGATGAGATTGGTTCTACTAGAAAAAGACTTGTCAATAAAATTTGCCAAGCTACGTACTTCAAACTGCCTTACGTTCGTTACTTAATAATCAGATAACTTTTTCTGTATTTTTAAGATGTATTACGTTCTTACCTTCCTTTATAAGAGTATCATATAACTTAGATCTTTCATTGTTATACATTGTCATTCAGCCAGGAAGTGTGTTTTATCTTCCACAGAAGCAAGCGTATACGTGCATATTATTTCTGGGGTTTTCGGTGTGCTATAGCGCCCAGTTTTGATATGAAGCTTATGGCCGCTGACCCGGAGTCTTGTCCTTGACCTTCTTTCAGACTCGTTATTAACAAATGATAAATAACGTTCACGTATACATCTGAATTTAAATTGTTTATAGAACCGTAGCTTGTCGCTACTGTTAACATCAGCTAACCATTTTGCTTCGAACTGGTGCTTTAAGCGACTCTTTAGCACAGCTGAGAACTGCATCAATGTAAAGGGGATATCTTCCAAGCTCCCCATAAATAGCTAAATTGGAAATACATTTAGACACGCCTAGAAAATAATTGCACAAATTTATATTTGTTTTCTCAAGCGGTGATTTAGTGTAAATATAAGAAGCAAAATTTGAGTGTTTTTTTTAATTTTGCTTGTAAAATCAAACATTCCCATAATTTCCGAAGCATATAGTAAGACAGGTGTTACTGTATGGTCAAAAATATGTATAATGATTAATTTTAACTGGTAATGATTTAAAAACAGAAACAAAGTTTTAAATATGCCTTCTGGCCTCTTTTTGCAAAGCATTATTGAAACTACCATTAACACTAAACAAAATACCTAAACATTTATACTGGCGCACTGATTCTAATGTATATATACCAGTGTTTACACGGACCTGGATTGTGCACACGACACGTCGTCTTAGTTGTGGTGAGCACTTGGAAAATCCGTCCATGAATGTCAGAGTTATTACCGGACACGAAAGCACTTCTTTTTTACCTTTGACCTCTAAGTGTGACCATGGCCTTGGAGCCACGGACCTGGATTTTGCGTGCGACACGTCGTCTTGTTGCGGTGAGCACTTGTGCCAAGTTATTTAAAAATCCGTCCATGAATGTCAAAGTTATTACCGGACACGAAAGCGCTTCTTTTTCACCTTTGACCTCTAAGTGTGACCTTGACCTTTGAGCCACTGACCTGGATTTTACGTGCGATTAGACCCATGATGTCTAAAATGTCCTGTTCAGCTGTTAACGCTTGCACGGCGATGAACATTTGTGTACATGTATGTCCATGTTATCTACTGGTCACAGATCAGCAGAGCTTATGTGGTGCGTCGTACGTCTGTCTGGCACTGTCCGTCCGTAAACCTTTGTTTTTGTCGCGACTACTCCTCTAAAACTGTTGGGTGAATTTTAATGAAACTTAACAGGAATGCTGCCCATAAGGTCTAGTTGATCCTAGCAAAAATGCAGGTTGATGTGAGATCCAACGCTAAAAATAGATTTTAAAAAAGAAGTTTATAGCGATTACTCCTCAAAATACTTAAAGGTATTGATGTGGAACCTCTACTAAGTTGATTGGCATTACATTTAGTTGGTTCTAAACAAAAATCATTTTGATTCGATATCAAACATGGCCGCCAGCAAACATCTTTGTTTATATAGAGTTATATAGGAATCACTTGTGGCGACTACTCCTCTGAAACTACTTAATGGATTTTCATGAAACTTAATAGGAATGGCCGCCACAGCTAAAAATATATTTAAAAAATACAATTTTGTGGCGACCACTGCTTAACATTTATAAGGGTATTGATCTGGAAATGTTACCAGATTGATTGCTTGACATAAAGTTGGTCCTAAACAAAATTCATTTTTATTCGATTTCAAACATGGCCGCCAGCGGTTATCTTTGCTTACATAGAGTTATATACGAAAAACTTGTAAACTACTCATCTGAAAATACCTGATTTTCATGAATCTTTATACGAGTGTTGCTCTTGGTATCTAGCTGGTCCTAAGTAAAGATCAGGTCGGCCTGAAAGATGGCAACCGCAGCTAAAATATATATTTTAAAAGTACAATATTATAGTGTGGTGACCATGTGATATTGATTTGGTACTCTCAAAATGGCCATCTTTGTTTACACAGAGTTACATAGGAAAATCTTGTGGGAACTACTCCTCTCTGAAACTACTTGAAGGTGTTTTTTTATGAAACTTTACAGGAATGTTACTCTTGTTACAAAAATGGTTTTTATTTGAGAAATATTCAAAATAAAATGTGTTTACTCTGTCAACTGTTGGAGTTGCTTGGATTTCAAACATGCCTCCTCCAAACATGGTCACAAAAAGAAAACGTGTATTGTGTACTGATTTAAAAACACTACCCCTTCAAAAAATGACAAACATATACTAAAAAGTTATGATACCGCTCCAAGGTCTAACTGTTCATATCTTCAGGAGAGTGTTTCAAGGTCATGAACCTCTTGTTTAATTGATTGCATGACATAAAATCATCTTTTGTTTGTGAAAATGTAAACAATGAAGTTAAATACGTCAAATACGAAGAAACTGAACGTTATTATTGTACCTGTAACTTTGACAAGATAGACGAATGTCTTAGAAAAAACACAAAATGCTGGTGTTTTGAAATAGACCTTCAAGATCCAAGTGACAGTGAGTTACACTCTGTATTGTTGCGGTTGAGGAAGGGACATTAAATTAAAACCAGCGTGTTGCCCTAGGTATCGACAAGTTTGTGAAAAATGTCATCTAAAGACTTAAAGTCATGCACACCAGAATGCCCGAAAGGAAGAATTTTCACAATAGATTCACAACAGCAATGGGCAATTGTACTTCTCAAAATCTTCAATCAAGAGAGGGAACTAATTGGTAAGTGCACTGGTTAGTCTGGTCAGCTATTTGAGCTGGGGTAATACAGGTGGTCAGTGTTTTCCCCCAATCTCCCTCTGACCACTTCTCCCGCCAGTTTCCAGTTTCTGATATTTTCTGCAGCATTTCTTTTCTCGCTCGTTCCACCGCAGTATGCCCGTTTTTCCCACCCCCACACCCTCTTCTGCGCTTATCAATTACTTCCGATTTGAATTTGATATCCCTCAAATTTGAGATAATTTGTAAACAACGCACTCCCAACCCCTCGACATAATATCCTAGATTGGAATATTGTTTGTCTGAAGGAGGCGGAGAGGCAATGTTCAATCTCAGAACTTGTCTGTCGAATGTGTGGGGTGGGGGTGGGGGTATACAGGCATGACATTGGTCAAGGGTTTAGTCTCCCATCAGGACCCTTTCAACCAGCTTCTATTGATGGCAGATGAGACTGAAAAGTGCATTTCACATGAAGATATCATGCGTGTCATTTCTATTAAAACCAACCACGACTCCTTTGTAACTGATAATATAAAACTTAAAATATTTTTTGTTTCCCCTCTCGCGAACCTGGTCAAATTGGTATGGGTAGGTAGGTAGGTAATTTTTTTTTTTAATTATTTCAAAACAATCTTTTCTTTTCTCAAAGGTTTTAGATATCTGCCTTAATAATATCTACCATTCATAAACAGCTGCTAAAAATGACAATTTAAACAGGTAAACATATTTATTCATGAAAGAATAACGTTCACATGGTTTAATTAGGTTTTTCCACATCCATCTGGCAGTGTTCTAGCATGTTTTTGTATTTTACCCTGCTTAAAATCTTTTGACCATGACATGGATAATATCAAAACAAATATAGATTTTTGTCAAATCACTACATAATGAGCTTCAGTATAGTCAAATAAGTTATTTTCAGTATGCAGTGAAACATACAAACTAAAAACATCAAATAACTTCACATGTTTATTTTTAGTCTAAGAATATTGGAAATGTCCGACACATATCGAGGGCATAGTGTAAAACTGTTGTTACTATTTTGTTCTTTACTTATTGATAGTTACAACAGTTTTCCACTCACCCCTCGATATATACTTTTTGTAAAAGTGGAGAGAACACTGTTCCATGTACAAAGTCTTTCTCAATTCAAAAAATTATGCATTAAAAACTGTCTGTCAGCTATTGTTAATATTCATTTAATTGGGTTCCTTTTGGTGATTTGTTGCGGGGGGGGGGGGGGGGGGGGGGTTAGTCTCTCATCAGGACCCTTTCAACCAGCTTCTGTTGATGGCAGATGAGACTGAAAAGATATCATGCGTGTCATTTCTATTAAAATCAACCACGACTCCTTTGTAACTGATGATATAAAACTTAAAATATGTTTTGTTTCCCCTCCCGCGAACCTGGTCAAATTGGTATGAGTAGGTAGGTAGGTAAAACTTTTTTTTTAATTATTTCAAATTATTTTTTTCTTTTCTCAAAGGTTTTAGATATCTGCCTTAATAATATCTATCATTCATAAACAGTTGCTAAAAATGACAATTTAAACAGGTAAACATATTTATTCATGAAAGAATAACGTTCACATGGTGTAATTAGGTTTTTCCACATCCATCTGGCAGTGTTCTAGCATGTTTTTGTATTTTACCCTGCTTAAAATCTTTTGACCATGACATGGATAATATCAAAACAAATATAGATTTTTGTCAAATCACTACATAATGAGCTTCAGTATAGTCAAATAAGTTATTTCAGTATGCAGTGAAACATACAAACTAAAAACATCAAATAACTTCACATGTTTATTTTTAGTCTAAGAATATGGGAAATGTCCGACATTTATCGAGGGCATAGTGTAAAACTGTTGTTACTATTTTGTTCTTTACTTATTGATAGTTACAACAGTTTTCCACTCACCCCTCGATATATACCAGGCATCAAATTATAAAAACTGTTCTTGTAAAAGTTCTGGAGAGAACACTGTTTCCATGTACAAAGTCTTTCTCAATTCAAAAAAGTATGCATTAAAAGCTATTGTTAATATTCATTTAATTGGGTTCCTTTTGGTGATTTCCTATTGCGGGGTGTGGGGGAGCACAATTTTTTCTTTGAAAGGTGTTGTGGGGGGGGGGGGGGGGGGGGGGTATACCATGGGGGTATACCATGGGGTATACCATATGTTGTTGTTTTATATTTGTATAAAGCTAAACACAAAGTGGGACTGTTTCCTGAAGGTAAACTACGTCAATTTATTTATTTTTAAAAGTTGTGTCCGTCAGATATAATGTACCTATCCGAATTACTGTATGCATTAAAAGCTATTGTTAATAGTCATTTAATTGGGTTCCTTTTGGTGATTTCCTATGGGGTGGAAGCTATTGTTAATATTCATGTAATTGGGTTCCTTTTGGTGATTTCCTATGTGGGGGGGGGTGGGGGGGCAGTTTCCTGATGGTAAACTACGTCAATTTATTTATTTTAAAAGTTGTGTCCGTCCGATATAATGTACCTATCCGAATTACTGTGACACCGCACTTTCCCGTCAGAGAAATATTGCCGATATTCGATCGAAATATCTTCAATTATGAACAATTACAAGCTTTCTTTTAATTTTGCCGATAGATAAAATGCATCAATATATCACCTAACATGCATTCGCTAAATCAATTAAAAACTGCAAACGATCGACCGTCCGTTACCGAATGCACTGATTAAAACAAGTGCCGATTTCAGCAAACTTACGATTTAGAATAAAACAAGCCGAAGCAATTAACCATCTGGTGATTGGTGTATTTCGCTTTAATTGTCGGCATTGCACCTATAATTTTCAATAAATGATGTCCTACTTTCCAATGTCCAGTGTTTTCAACTCAGTGTGATAACAATTATTGTTTACTTGGTCATCTTTCAATCTCGTCGCGTGCTGCGAGACGCATTTTCATTTGTTGGTTGCATGATCAAAACCCCGCCTTGATAGATTTGACAGGCTTTGACTGTGAATGTTTGACACATGCCGTATTACACATTATTGATTAAGGAGGGCCTCCCAGGGGTTTTGGGGATCTGGGGATCATGGCCAATTATTTTTAGGGATCTGGGGAACATTGACATTTACTTTTAGGGATCTAGGGAACATTGTCCTAAAAGAAAACAGAAAAAAAACACCAAAGTTTACGTATAATTGCTATAATTTACTTTTAAAACATGACATTTGGATTGCTGATCACTGCCGACTGCTTTTGATGGCTTTCAGTATCACCTTTTAGGATGGTTTTTCGAAGCGCCTTATTCTTCAATTCGATCAACAGGACGCCCTAACTTCAGAGAAGATCAATCCATGTGTGTCAATTTTTAGCTCACCACTGATTAATAGAGCTTATATGCCGTGGTACGTCGTCCGTCTATCTAACTGCCAGTCCGTCCATAAACTTTTTTTGTTACTCATCTAAAACTATTAGATGGATTTTCATGAAACTTTATAGGAAAGTTAAAATTGCCCTAAAGGTCTAGTTGATCCCAGCAAAAATGCAAGTTGATTAGAAATCCAAGATGGACATCAAAGCTAAAAATAGATTTAAAAATCAGAAGAATTCTGTAGCGACTACTCCTCCCAAACTGAAGTGATACTGATATGGGACATTTACTAAAATGATCAGCATGATGTAATGTTTGTCCTTGAGGGGGAAAAAATCGTTTTGATTCGACGTCAAACATGGCCACCAGCGGGCATCTTTGTTTAGTTATACAGGAAAATCTTGTGGCAACTACTCCTCCGAAACTTCTTGATGGATTTTAGTAAGCTTTACATCCTACAGGGATTGTATGACATTCATTGATCTAGTTTTTCCTTAAACACGTGTGTTTCATATACCGCGTTGAAGGTTTTTTGCTCATCGACATTTTGGCCCATTTTATAAGGTTTTTCCTTAACTTTCCTCATTATCTTATATTAGACACTGACGTGAGTTTTGGACCTCTTTTAACAGTCCGTAAGTTTACTAATATTATTTCTTATGGATCTTTGATACGATTCTATTTCGTATCTCTAATAAATACTTATTGGCCCTTATTTCGCTTTTCACAGAATGGTATTACTCTCCATAAAAACATTTATGAGTCTTTTAGTTAAAACTTTAAAAAATAATCTTTCACCTCTTCGGTTACACTCTGCGTCATCAATACAAATTCCACAAAATAACTCTTCATTTCTTAGAACTAAACTATATGTACGCCTTACACCTTTAAATCTTCATTCGGCAACCTCGTTTCATGTTCCTTCTAATAATATTACTAGGATTTTTGATAAAGGCTCAAAAGTTTCCGTAACTCCTCTAGTCACCTGTTTTGAGAAAATACCATATAAAGTCTCCTTTCAGAAATCATTTAGTTCATTCAAGACGCAGGGTGTTTCCCTCTATTTATAAGTGCAATGCTAAGAGGTGCAGTTGTTGCAATTATTTATCGTGCAAGTCCACCATTAAATCAGCTGTTAATGGTAGATTGTTTAATGTATGTCTAGCTTCAAATGTTGATTGACGTACTACTCACGTCATTTATGTTCTGACTTGAAATGCACCACGTTGCGGTATACAATATTTTGGACAAACAGGTCGATCCTTAAAAGTTCGATTTCGTGAACACAAATATAATGCAAGTAATCCTAAAATGTTAAAAAATTACTTGTACCAACACTTTCGTCAGTCAGGTCATAATATTAATTACGTAACTGTTCAACCGGTTGAATATATATTTTTTGATAATGATGCTACTACAAGCTTCAAAATAAAAGCTAGACATATTGCAGAACTTAAGTGGATGAAAAACTTACAGACACCTTATCCACTCGGCCTTAATGACAATATTTATCAAGAAGGAAATATTTCTAAAGATCCTAATATTGACATTTTTTTTATATTTTCTATTCGAAAGCGTAAATCTAGGTCTCATGGTCTTACGCGTGTAATTATTTCTGTCGCTGATTTACATACTATTTTTAAACAGTCTGGAAAGCACTCTATGCTTTCACGGCTTACCTCTTC